>CAKAJI010000534.1:0-291277 GCA_916610255.1 Lasioglossum lativentre
ATCATTGAAAATACCTTATAATATATGGTAATATGCAGTGTATCATTGAAAATACCTTATAATATAACGTAATATGCAGTGTATCATTGAAAGTACCTTATAATAACATGTAATATGCAGTGTATCATTGAAAATACCTTAGAATATATGGTAATTCTAGTCTATCAATGAAAAAACCTTATAATACAACGTAATATGCAGTGTATCATTGAAAATACCTTATAATATATCGTATTTTGTAGTGTATCATTGAAAATACCATATAGTATTACGTAATATGCAGTGCATCATTGAAAATACCTTATAATATAACGTAATATGCAGTGTATCATTGAAAATACCTTATAATATAACGTAATATGCAGTGTATCATTGAAAGTACCTTATAATAACATGTAATATGCAGTGTATCATTGAAAATACCTAATAATATATCGTAATTTGTAGTGTATCATTGAAAATACCATATAGTATAACGTAATATGCAGTGCATCATTGAAAATACCTTATAATATATAGTAGTTTATCATTGAAAACATCTTATAATATAACGTAATATGCAGTGTATCATTGAAAATACCTTATGATATAACGTAATGTGCAGTATATCATTGAAAATACCTTATAATATATGGTAATTTGAACTGTATCAATCAAAATACCTTATAATATAACGTAATATGCAGTGTATCATTGAAAATACCATATAATATATCGTAATATATAGTTTATCATTGAAAATACCATATAATATAACGTAATATGCCGTGTATCAATGAAAATACCTTATAATACAACGTAATATGCAGTGTATCATTGAAAATACCTTATAATATATCGTAATTTGTAGTGTATCATTGAAAATACCATATAGTATAACGTAATATGCAATGCATCATTGAAAATACCTTATAATATAACGTAATATGCACTGTATCATTGAAAATACCTTATAATATAACGTAATATCCAGTGTATCATTGAAAATACCTTATAATATAACGTAATATGCAGTGTATCATTGAAAATACCTTATGATATAATGTAATATGCAGTGTATCATTGAAAATACCTTATAATATATGGTAATTTGTAGTGTATCAATGAAAATACCTTATAATATAACGTAATATGCAGTGTATCATTGAAAATACCATATAATATATCGTAATATATAGTTTATCATTGAAAATACTTTATAATATAAACGTAATATGCAGTGTATCATTGAAAATACCATATAATATAACGTAATATGCAGTGTATCATTGAAAATACCTTATAATAAAACGTAATATGCAGTGTATCATTGAAAATACCTTAGAATATATGGTAATTCTAGTCTATCAATGAAAAAACCTTATAATACAACGTAATATGCAGTGTATCATTGAAAATACCATATAATATAACGTAATATGCAGTGTATCATTGAAAATACCTTATAATAAAACGTAATATGAAGTGTATCATTGAAAATACCTTAGAATATATGGTAATTCTAGTCTATCAATGAAAAAACCTTATAATACTACGTAATATGCAGTGTATCATTGAAAATACCATATAATATAACGTAATATGCCGTGTATCATTGAAAATACCTTATAATAAAACGTAATATGAAGTGTATCATTGAAAATACCTTAGAATATATGGTAATTCTAGTCTATCAATGAAAAAACCTTATAATACAACGTAATATGCAGTGTATCATTGAAAATACCATATAATATAACGTAATATGCCGTGTATCATTGAAAATACCTTATAATAAAACGTAATATGCAGTGTATCATTGAAAATACCTTGGAATATATGGTAATTCTAGTCTATCAATGAAAATACCTTATAATACAACGTAATATGCAGTGTATCATTGAAAATACCTTATAATATATCGTAATTTGTAGTGTATCATTGAAAATACCTTATGATATAATGTAATATGCAGTGTATCATTGAAAATACCTTATAATATATGGTAATTTGTAGTGTATCAATGAAAATACCTTATAATATAACGTAATATGCAGTGTATCATTGAAAATACCATATAATATATCGTAATATATAGTTTATCATTGAAAATACTTTATAATATAACGTAATATGCAGTGTATCATTGAAAATACCATATAATATAACGTAATATGCAGTGTATCATTGAAAATACCTTATAATAAAACGTAATATGCAGTGTATCATTGAAAATACCTTAGAATATATGGTAATTCTAGTCTATCAATGAAAAAACCTTATAATACAACGTAATATGCAGTGTATCATTGAAAATACCTTATAATATATCGTATTTTGTAGTGTATCATTGAAAATACCATATAGTATTACGTAATATGCAGTGCATCATTGAAAATACCTTATAATATAACGTAATATGCAGTGTATCATTGAAAATACCTTATAATATAACGTAATATGCAGTGTATCATTGAAAGTACCTTATAATAACATGTAATATGCAGTGTATCATTGAAAATACCTTATAATATATCGTAATTTGTAGTGTATCATTGAAAATACCATATAGTATAACGTAATATGCAGTGCATCATTGAAAATACCTTATAATATATAGTAGTTTATCATTGAAAACATCTTATAATATAACGTAATATGCAGTGTATCATTGAAAATACCTTATGATATAACGTAATGTGCAGTATATCATTGAAAATACCTTATAATATATGGTAATTTGAACTGTATCAATCAAAATACCTTATAATATAACGTAATATGCAGTGTATCATTGAAAATACCATATAATATAACGTAATATGCAGTGTATCATTGAAAATACCTTATAATAAAACGTAATATGCAGTGTATCATTGAAAATACCTTAGAATATATGGTAATTCTAGTCTATCAATGAAAAAACCTTATAATACAACGTAATATGCAGTGTATCATTGAAAATACCTTATAATATATCGTATTTTGTAGTGTATCATTGAAAATACCATATAGTATTACGTAATATGCAGTGCATCATTGAAAATACCTTATAATATAACGTAATATGCAGTGTATCATTGAAAATACCTTATAATATAACGTAATATGCAGTGTATCATTGAAAGTACCTTATAATAACATGTAATATGCAGTGTATCATTGAAAATACCTTATAATATATCGTAATTTGTAGTGTATCATTGAAAATACCATATAGTATAACGTAATATGCAGTGCATCATTGAAAATACCTTATAATATATAGTAGTTTATCATTGAAAACATCTTATAATATAACGTAATATGCAGTGTATCATTGAAAATACCTTATGATATAACGTAATGTGCAGTATATCATTGAAAATACCTTATAATATATGGTAATTTGAACTGTATCAATCAAAATACCTTATAATATAACGTAATATGCAGTGTATCATTGAAAATACCATATAATATATCGTAATATATAGTTTATCATTGAAAATACCATATAATATAACGTAATATGCCGTGTATCAATGAAAATACCTTATAATACAACGTAATATGCAGTGTATCATTGAAAATACCTTATAATATATCGTAATTTGTAGTGTATCATTGAAAATACCATATAGTATAACGTAATATGCAATGCATCATTGAAAATACCTTATAATATAACGTAATATGCACTGTATCATTGAAAATACCTTATAATATAACGTAATATCCAGTGTATCATTGAAAATACCTTATAATATAACGTAATATGCAGTGTATCATTGAAAATACCATATAGTATTACGTAATATGCAGTGCATCATTGAAAATACCTTATAATATAACGTAATATGCAGTGTATCATTGAAAATACCTTATAATATAACGTAATATGCAGTGTATCATTGAAAGTACCTTATAATAACATGTAATATGCAGTGTATCATTGAAAATACCTTATAATATATCGTAATTTGTAGTGTATCATTGAAAATACCATATAGTATAACGTAATATGCAGTGCATCATTGAAAATACCTTATAATATATAGTAGTTTATCATTGAAAACATCTTATAATATAACGTAATATGCAGTGTATCATTGAAAATACCTTATGATATAACGTAATGTGCAGTATATCATTGAAAATACCTTATAATATATGGTAATTTGAACTGTATCAATCAAAATACCTTCTAATATATCGTAAAATGCAGTGTATCATCGAAAATACCTTATAATATATCGTAATTTGTAGTGTATCATTGAAAATACCCTATAATATATCGTAATTTTTTAGTGTATAACGTAATATGCAGTGCATCATTGAAAATACCTCATAATATAACGTAATATGCAGTGTATCATTGAAAACATCTTATAATATAACGTCATTTGCAGTGTATCATTGAAAATACATATAATATAACGTAATATGCAGTGTATCATTGAAAATACCTTATAATATATGGTAATTTGTAGTGTATCAATGAAAATACCTTATAATATAACGTAATATGCAGTGTATCATTGAAAATACCATATAATATATCGTATTTTGTAGTGTATCATTGAAAATACCATATAGTATTACGTAATATGCAGTGCATCATTGAAAATACCTTATAATATAACGTAATATGCAGTGTATCATTGAAAATACCTTATAATATAACGTAATATGCAGTGTATCATTGAAAGTACCTTATAATAACATGTAATATGCAGTGTATCATTGAAAATACCTTAGAATATATGGTAATTCTAGTCTATCAATGAAAAAACCTTATAATACAACGTAATATGCAGTGTATCATTGAAAATACCTTATAATATATCGTATTTTGTAGTGTATCATTGAAAATACCATATAGTATTACGTAATATGCAGTGCATCATTGAAAATACCTTATAATATAACGTAATATGCAGTGTATCATTGAAAATACCTTATAATATAACGTAATATGCAGTGTATCATTGAAAGTACCTTATAATAACATGTAATATGCAGTGTATCATTGAAAATACCTAATAATATATCGTAATTTGTAGTGTATCATTGAAAATACCATATAGTATAACGTAATATGCAGTGCATCATTGAAAATACCTTATAATATATAGTAGTTTATCATTGAAAACATCTTATAATATAACGTAATATGCAGTGTATCATTGAAAATACCTTATGATATAACGTAATGTGCAGTATATCATTGAAAATACCTTATAATATATGGTAATTTGAACTGTATCAATCAAAATACCTTATAATATAACGTAATATGCAGTGTATCATTGAAAATACCATATAATATATCGTAATATATAGTTTATCATTGAAAATACCATATAATATAACGTAATATGCCGTGTATCAATGAAAATACCTTATAATACAACGTAATATGCAGTGTATCATTGAAAATACCTTATAATATATCGTAATTTGTAGTGTATCATTGAAAATACCATATAGTATAACGTAATATGCAATGCATCATTGAAAATACCTTATAATATAACGTAATATGCACTGTATCATTGAAAATACCTTATAATATAACGTAATATCCAGTGTATCATTGAAAATACCTTATAATATAACGTAATATGCAGTGTATCATGGAAAATACCTTATGATATAATGTAATATGCAGTGTATCATTGAAAATACCTTATAATATATGGTAATTTGTAGTGTATCAATGAAAATACCTTATAATATAACGTAATATGCAGTGTATCATTGAAAATACCATATAATATATCGTAATATATAGTTTATCATTGAAAATACTTTATAATATAACGTAATATGCAGTGTATCATTGAAAATACCATATAATATAACGTAATATGCAGTGTATCATTGAAAATACCTTATAATAAAACGTAATATGCAGTGTATCATTGAAAATACCTTAGAATATATGGTAATTCTAGTCTATCAATGAAAAAACCTTATAATACAACGTAATATGCAGTGTATCATTGAAAATACCATATAATATAACGTAATATGCAGTGTATCATTGAAAATACCTTATAATAAAACGTAATATGAAGTGTATCATTGAAAATACCTTAGAATATATGGTAATTCTAGTCTATCAATGAAAAAACCTTATAATACTACGTAATATGCAGTGTATCATTGAAAATACCATATAATATAACGTAATATGCCGTGTATCATTGAAAATACCTTATAATAAAACGTAATATGAAGTGTATCATTGAAAATACCTTAGAATATATGGTAATTCTAGTCTATCAATGAAAAAACCTTATAATACAACGTAATATGCAGTGTATCATTGAAAATACCATATAATATAACGTAATATGCCGTGTATCATTGAAAATACCTTATAATAAAACGTAATATGCAGTGTATCATTGAAAATACCTTGGAATATATGGTAATTCTAGTCTATCAATGAAAATACCTTATAATACAACGTAATATGCAGTGTATCATTGAAAATACCTTATAATATATCGTAATTTGTAGTGTATCATTGAAAATACCATATAGTATAACGTAATATGCAATGCATCATTGAAAATACCTTATAATATAACGTAATATGCACTGTATCATTGAAAATACCTTATAATATAACGTAATATCCAGTGTATCATTGAAAATACCTTATAATATAACGTAATATGCAGTGTATCATTGAAAATACCTTATGATATAATGTAATATGCAGTGTATCATTGAAAATACCTTATAATATATGGTAATTTGTAGTGTATCAATGAAAATACCTTATAATATAACGTAATATGCAGTGTATCATTGAAAATACCATATAATATATCGTAATATATAGTTTATCATTGAAAATACTTTATAATATAACGTAATATGCAGTGTATCATTGAAAATACCATATAATATAACGTAATATGCAGTGTATCATTGAAAATACCTTATAATAAAACGTAATATGCAGTGTATCATTGAAAATACCTTAGAATATATGGTAATTCTAGTCTATCAATGAAAAAACCTTATAATACAACGTAATATGCAGTGTATCATTGAAAATACCTTATAATATATCGTATTTTGTAGTGTATCATTGAAAATACCATATAGTATTACGTAATATGCAGTGCATCATTGAAAATACCTTATAATATAACGTAATATGCAGTGTATCATTGAAAATACCTTATAATATAACGTAATATGCAGTGTATCATTGAAAGTACCTTATAATAACATGTAATATGCAGTGTATCATTGAAAATACCTTATAATATATCGTAATTTGTAGTGTATCATTGAAAATACCATATAGTATAACGTAATATGCTGTGCATCATTGAAAATACCTTATAATATATAGTAGTTTATCATTGAAAACATCTTATAATATAACGTAATATGCAGTGTATCATTGAAAATACCTTATGATATAACGTAATGTGCAGTATATCATTGAAAATACCTTATAATATATCGTATTTTGTAGTGTATCATTGAAAATACCATATAGTATTACGTAATATGCAGTGCATCATTGAAAATACCTTATAATATAACGTAATATGCAGTGTATCATTGAAAATACCTTATAATATAACGTAATATGCAGTGTATCATTGAAAGTACCTTATAATAACATGTAATATGCAGTGTATCATTGAAAATACCTTATAATATATCGTAATTTGTAGTGTATCATTGAAAATACCATATAGTATAACGTAATATGCAGTGCATCATTGAAAATACCTTATAATATATCGTAATTTGTAGTGTATCATTGAAAATACCATATAGTATAACGTAATATGCAGTGCATCATTGAAAATACCTTATAATATATGGTAATTTGAACTGTATCAATCAAAATACCTTCTAATATATCGTAAAATGCAGTGTATCATCGAAAATACCTTATAATATATCGTAATTTGTAGTGTATCATTGAAAATACCCTATAATATATCGTAATTTTTTAGTGTATCATTGAAAATACCTAATAATATATCGTAATATGCAGTGTATCATTGAAAATACCTTATAATATATCGTAATTTGTAGTGTATCATTGAAAATACCATATAGTATAACGTAATATGCAGTGCATCATTGAAAATACCTTATAATATATAGTAGTTTATCATTGAAAACATCTTATAATATAACGTAATATGCAGTGTATCATTGAAAATACTTTATGATATAACGTAATATGCAGTGTATCATTGAAAATACCTTATGATATAATGTAATATGCAGTGTATCATTGAAAATACCTTATAATATATGGTAATTTGTAGTGTATCAATGAAAATACCATATAATATAACGTAATATGCAGTGTATCATTGAAAATACCTTATAATATATCGTAATTTGTAGTGTATCATTAAAAATACCTTATAATATAACGTAATATGCAGTGTATCATTGAAAACATCTTATAATATAACGTCATATGCAGTGTATCATTGAAAATACCTTATAATATAACGTAATATGCAGTGTATCATTGAAAATACCTTATGATATAATGTAATATGCAGTGTATCATTGAAAATACCTTATAATATATGGTAATTTGTAGTGTATCAATGAAAATACCTTATAATATAACGTAATATGCAGTGTATCATTGAAAATACCATATAATATATCGTAATATATAGTTTATCATTGAAAATACTTTATAATATAACGTAATATGCAGTGTATCATTGAAAATACCATATAATATAACGTAATATGCAGTGTATCATTGAAAATACCTTATAATAAAACGTAATATGCAGTGTATCATTGAAAATACCTTAGAATATATGGTAATTCTAGTCTATCAATGAAAAAACCTTATAATACAACGTAATATGCAGTGTATCATTGAAAATACCTCATAATATATCGTAATTTGTAGTGTATCATTGAAAATACCATATAGTATAACGTAATATGCAGTGCATCATTGAAAATACCTTATAATATAACGTAATATGCAGTGTATCATTGAAAATACCTTATAATATAACGTAATATGCAGTGTATCATTGAAAATACCTTATAATATAACGTAATATGCAGTGTATCATTGAAAATACCTTAGAATATATGGTAATTCTAGTCTATCAATGAAAAAACCTTATAATACAACGTAATATGCAGTGTATCATTGAAAATACCTTATAATATATCGTAATTTGTAGTGTATCATTGAAAATACCATATAGTATAACGTAATATGCAGTGCATCATTGAAAATACCTTATAATATATGGTAATTTGAACTGTATCAATCAAAATACCTTCTAATATATCGTAAAATGCAGTGTATCATCGAAAATACCTTATAATATATCGTAATTTGTAGTGTATCATTGAAAATACCCTATAATATATCGTAATTTTTTAGTGTATCATTGAAAATACCTAATAATATATCGTAATATGCAGTGTATCATTGAAAATACCTTATAATATATAGTAGTTTATCATTGAAAACATCTTATAATATAACGTAATATGCAGTGTATCATTGAAAATACTTTATGATATAACGTAATATGCAGTGTATCATTGAAAATACCTTATGTTATAATGTAATATGCAGTGTATCATTGAAAATACCTTATAATATATGGTAATTTGTAGTGTATCAATGAAAATACCTTATAATACAACGTAATATGCAGTGTATCATTGAAAATACCTTATAATATATCGTAATTTGTAGTGTATCATTGAAAATACCATATAGTATAACGTAATATGCAGTGTATCATTGAAAATACCTTATAATATATGGTAATTTGTAATGTATCAACGAAAATACCTTATAATATAACGTAATATGCAGTGCATCATTGAAAATACCATATAATATATCGTAATATATAGTTTATCATTGAAAATACTTTATAATATAACGTAATATGCAGTGTATCATTGAAAATACCATATAATATAACGTAATATGCAGTGTATCATTGAAAATACCTTATAATAAAACGTAATATGCAGTGTATCATTGAAAATACCTTATAATATATGGTAATTCTAGTCTATCAATGAAAAAACCTTATAATACAACGTAATATGCAGTGTATCATTGAAAATACCATATAGTATAACGTAATATGCAGTGCATCATTGAAAATACCTTATAATATAACGTAATATGCACTGTATCATTGAAAATACCTTATAATATAACGTAATATGCAGTGTATCATTGAAAATACTTTATGATATAACGTAATATGCAGTGTATCATTGAAAATACCTTATGATATAATGTAATATGCAGTGTATCATTGAAAATACCTTATAATATATGGTAATTTGTAGTGTATCAATGAAAATACCTTATAATACAACGTAATATGCAGTGTATCATTGAAAATACCTTATAATATATCGTAATTTGTAGTGTATCATTGAAAATACCATATAGTATAACGTAATATGCAGTGTATCATTGAAAATACCTTATAATATATGGTAATTTGTAATGTATCAACGAAAATACCTTATAATATAACGTAATATGCAGTGCATCATTGAAAATACCATATAATATATCGTAATATATAGTTTATCATTGAAAATACTTTATAATATAACGTAATATGCAGTGTATCATTGAAAATACCATATAATATAACGTAATATGCAGTGTATCATTGAAAATACCTTATAATAAAACGTAATATGCAGTGTATCATTGAAAATACCTTATAATATATGGTAATTCTAGTCTATCAATGAAAAAACCTTATAATACAACGTAATATGCAGTGTATCATTGAAAATACCTTATAATATATCGTAATTTGTAGTGTATCATTGAAAATACCATATAGTATAACGTAATATGCAGTGCATCATTGAAAATACCTTATAATATAACGTAATATGCACTGTATCATTGAAAATACCTTATAATATAACGTAATATGCAGTGTATCATTGAAAATACCTTATAATATAACGTAATATGCAGTGTATCATTGAAAATACCTTATGATATAATGTAATATGCAGTGTATCATTGAAAATACCTTATAATATATGGTAATTTGTAGTGTATCAATGAAAATACCTTATAATATAACGTAATATGCAGTGTATCATTGAAAATACCATCTAATATATCGTAATATATAGTTTATCATTGAAAATACTTTATAATATAACGTAATATGCAGTGTATCATTGAAAATACCATATAATATAACGTAATATGCAGTGTATCATTGAAAATACCTTATAATAAAACGTAATATGCAGTGTATCATTGAAAATACCTTAGAATATATGGTAATTCTAGTCTATCAATGAAAATACCTTATAATACAACGTAATATGCAGTGTATGATTGAAAATACCTTATAATATATCGTAATTTGTAGTGTATCATTGAAAATACCATATAGTATAACGTAATATGCAGTGCATCATTGAAAATACCTTATAATATATAGTAGTTTATCATTGAAAACATCTTATAATATAACGTAATATGCAGTGTATCATTGATAATACCTTATGATATAACGTAATGTGCAGTATATCATTGAAAATACCTTATAATATATGCTAATTTGAACTGTATCAATCAAAATACCTTCTAATATATCGTAAAATGCAGTGTATCATTGAAAATACCATATAATATAACGTAATATGCCGTGTATCATTGAAAATACCTTATGATATAACGTAATATGCAGTGTATCATTGAAAGTACCTTATGATATAACGTAATATGCAGTGTATCATTGAAAATACCTTATAATATATGGTAATTTGTAATGTATCAACGAAAATACCTTATAATATAATGTAATATGCAGTGTATCATTGAAAATACCATCTAATATATCGTAATATATAGTTTATCATTGAAAATACGTTATAATATAACGTAATATGCAGTGTAATAATGAAAATACCTTATAATATATCGTAATTTGTAGTGTATCATTAAAAATACCTTATAATATAACGTAATATGCAGTGTATTATTGAAAATACCTCATAATATAACGTAATATGCAGTGTATCATTGAAAACATCTTATAATATAACGTCATATGCAGTGTATCATTGAAAATACCTTATAATATAACGTAATATGCAGTGTATCATTGAAAATACCTTATGATATAATGTAATATGCAGTGTATCATTGAAAATACCTTATAATATATGGTAATTTGTAGTGTATCAATGAAAATACCTTATAATATAACGTAATATGCAGTGTATCATTGAAAATACCTTGGAATATATGGTAATTCTAGTCTATCAATGAAAATACCTTATAATACAACGTAATATGCAGTGTATCATTGAAAATACCTTATAATATATCGTAATTTGTAGTGTATCATTGAAAATACCATATAGTATAACGTAATATGCAGTGCATCATTGAAAATACCTTATAATATAACGTAATATGCACTGTATCATTGAAAATACCTTATAATATAACGTAATATGCAGTGTATCATTGAAAATACCTTATAATATAACGTAATATGCAGTGTATCATTGAAAATACCTTATGATATAATGTAATATGCAGGTGTGTCATTGAAAATACCTTATAATATATGGTAATTTGTAGTGTATCAATGAAAATACCTTATAATATAACGTAATATGCAGTGTATCATTGAAAATACCATATAATATATCGTAATATATAGTTTATCATTGAAAATACTTTATAATATAACGTAATATGCAGTGTATCATTGAAAATACCATATAATATAACGTAATATGCAGTGTATCATTGAAAATACCTTATAATATATCGTAATTTGTAGTGTATCATTGAAAATACCATATAGTATAACGTAATATGCAGTGCATCATTGAAAATACCTTATAATATATAGTAGTTTATCATTGAAAACATCTTATAATATAACGTAATATGCAGTGTATCATTGAAAATACCTTATGATATAACGTAATGTGCAGTATATCATTGAAAATACCTTATAATATATCGTAATTTGTAGTGTATCATTGAAAATACCATATAGTATAACGTAATATGCAGTGCATCATTGAAAATACCTTATAATATAACGTAATATGCACTGTATCATTGAAAATACCTTATAATATAACGTAATATGCAGTGTATCATTGAAAATACCTTATAATATAACGTAATATGCAGTGTATCATTGAAAATACCTTATGATATAATGTAATATGCAGTGTATCATTGAAAATACCTTATAATATATGGTAATTTGTAGTGTATCAATGAAAATACCTTATAATATAACGTAATATGCAGTGTATCATTGAAAATACCTTATAATACAACGTAATATGCAGTGTATCATTGAAAATACCTTATAATATATCGTAATTTGTAGTGTATCATTGAAAATACCATATAGTATAACGTAATATGCAGTGCATCATTGAAAATATCTTATAATATAACGTAATATACAGTGTATCATTGAAAATACCTTATAATATAACGTAATATGCAGTGTATCATTGAAAATACCTTAGAATATATGGTAATTCTAGTCTATCAATGAAAAAACCTTATAATACAACGTAATATGCAGTGTATCATTGAAAATACCTTATAATATATCGTAATTTGTAGTGTATCATTGAAAATACCATATAGTATAACGTAATATGCAGTGCATCATTGAAAATACCTTATAATATAACGTAATATGCAGTGTATCATTGAAAATACCTTATAATATAACGTAATATGCAGTGTATCATTGAAAGTACCTTATAATAACATGTAATATGCAGTGTATCATTGAAAATACCTTATAATATATCGTAATTTGTAGTGTATCATTGAAAATACCATATAGTATAACGTAATATGCAGTGCATCATTGAAAATACCTTATAATATATAGTAGTTTATCATTGAAAACATCTTATAATATAACGTCATTTGCAGTGTATCATTGAAAATACATATAATATAACGTAATATGCAGTGTATCATTGAAAATACCTTATGATATAATGTAATATGCAGTGTATCATTGAAAATACCTTATGATATAACGTAATGTGCAGTATATCATTGAAAATACCTTATAATATATGGTAATTTGAACTGTATCAATCAAAATACCTTATAATATAACGTAATATGCAGTGTATCATTGAAAATACCATATAATATATCGTAATATATAGTTTATCATTGAAAATACTTTATAATATAACGTAATATGCAGTGTATCATTGAAAATACCATATAATACAACGTAATATGCAGTGTATCATTGAAAATACCTTATAATATATCGTAATTTGTAGTGTATCATTGAAAATACCATATAGTATAACGTAATATGCAGTGCATCATTGAAAATACCTTATAATATAACGTAATATGCAGTGTATCATTGAAAACATCTTATAATATAACGTCATATGCAGTGTATCATTGAAAATACCTTATAATATAACGTAATATGCAGTGTATCATTGAAAATACCTTATGATATAATGTAATATGCAGTGTATCATTGAAAATACCTTATAATATATGGTAATTTGTAGTGTATCAATGAAAATACCTTATAATATAACGTAATATGCAGTGTATCATTGAAAATACCTTATAATAAAACGTAATATGCAGTGTATCATTGAAAATACCTTAGAATATATGGTAATTCTTGTCTATCAACGAAAATACCTTATAATACAACGTAATATGCAGTGTATCATTGAAAATACCATATAATATAACGTAATATGCAGTGTATCATTGAAAATACCTTATAATATAACGTAATATGCAGTGTATCATTGAAAATACCTTATAATATAACGTAATATGCAGTGTATCATTGAAAATATCTTGTAATATATAGTAGTTTATCATTGAAAATACCTTATAATGTAACGTAATATGCTGTGTATCATTGAAAATACCTCATAATATAACGTAATATGCAGTGTATCATTGAAAACATCTTATAATATAACGTCATTTGCAGTGTATCATTGAAAATACATATAATATAACGTAATATGCAGTGTATCATTGAAAATACCTTATGATATAATGTAATATGCAGTGTATCATTGAAAATACCTTATAATATATGGTAATTTGTAGTGTATCAATGAAAATACCTTATAATATAACGTAATATGCAGTGTATCATTGAAAATACTATATAATATATCGTAATATATAGTTTATCATTGAAAATACTTTATAATATAACGTAATGTGCAGTGTATCATTGAAAATACCATATAATATAACGTAATATGCAGTGTATCATTGAAAATACCTTATAATAAAACGTAATATGCAGTGTATCATTGAAAATACCTTAGAATATATGGTAATTCTAGTCTATCAATGAAAAAACCTTATAATACAACGTAATATGCAGTGTATTATTGAAAATACCTTTTAATATATCTTAATTTGTAGTGTATCATTGAAAATACCATATAGTATAACGTAATATGCAGTGCATCATTGAAAATACCTTATAATATAACGTAATATGCAGTGTATCATTGAAAATACCTTGTAATATTACGTAATATGCAGTGTATCATTGAAAATACCTTATGATATAACGTAATATGCAGTGTATCATTGAAAATACCTTATAATATAACGTAATATGCAGTGTATCATTGAAAATACCTTATAATAACATGTAATATGCAGTGTATCATTGAAAATACCTTAGAATATATGGTAATTCTAGTCTATCAATGAAAATACCTTATAATACAACGTAATATGCAGTGTATCATTGAAAATACCTTATAATATATCTTAATTTGTAGTGTATCATTGAAAATACCATATAGTATAACGTAATATGCAGTGCATCATTGAAAATACATATAATATAACGTAATATGCAGTGTATCATTGAAAATACCTTGTAATATTACGTAATATGCAGTGTATCATTGAAAATACCTTATAATATAACGTAATATGCAGTGTATCATTGAAAGTACCTTATAATAACATGTAATATGCAGTGTATCATTGAAAATACCTTAGAATATATGGTAATTCTAGTCTATCAATGAAAATACCTTATAATACAACGTAATATGCAGTGTATCATTGAAAATACCTTATAATATATCGTAATTTGTAATGTATCATTGAAAATACCATATAGTATAACGTAATATGCAGTGCATCATTGAAAATACCTTATAATATATAGTAGTTTATCATTGAAAACATCTTATAATATAACGTAATATGCAGTGTATCATTGAAAATACCTTATGATATAACGTAATGTGCAGTATATCATTGAAAATACCTTATAATATATGGTAATTTGAACTGTATCAATCAAAATACCTTATAATATAACGTAATATGCAGTGTATCATTGAAAATACCATATAATATATCGTAATATATAGTTTATCATTGAAAATACTTTATAATATAACGTAATATGCAGTGTATCATTGAAAATACCATATAATATAACGTAATATGCAGTGTATCATTGAAAATACCTTGTAATATATAGTAGTTTATCATTGAAAATACCTTATAATGTAACGTAATATGCTGTGTATCATTGAAAATACCTTATAATATAACGTAATATGCAGTGTATCATTGAAAATACCTTATAATATATAGTAGTTTATCATTGAAAATACCTTATAATATAACGTAACATTCTGTGTATCATTGAAAATACCTTATAATATAACGTAATATGCAGTGTATCATTGAAAATACCTTATAATATAACGTAATATGTAGTGTATCATTGAAAATACCTTGTAATATATAGTAGTTTATCATTGAAAATACCTTATAATATATCGTAATTTGTAGTGTATCATTGAAAATACTGTGACGTTCGTCACCACAGTCCGTCCTGCTCTTGCAAGCCCAGGCCGTTCCTGTGGTATATTTTTAAGGGGCCTGCCCCTCATTCATACGCCACTATTTCAAATCTCACAAGAATAAAGTTTCAAGGGACCGTTTCCCTATTGATACGGTCCGTTCCAGTCTAGTGAACCTACTACGTCGCAACCCCCACCAGAAGTCGAAATCATCGAGACAGCGGATCAAATCGATCATTAGTAGTCGACAGTTCGAACCGACAACACCATTCCTGCACCTGAATTATCTCACGAAATACGATAAGGACATAGTCTGAGAACAGAATTATTTCACGAAATACGATAAGGACATAGTCTGAGAACAGAATTATTTCACGAAATACGATAAGAACATAGTCTGAGAACTGAATTATTTCACGAAATACGATAAAGGACATAGTCTCAGAACAGAATTATTTCACGAAATACGATAAGAACATTGTCTCAGAACAGAATTATTTCACAAAATACGATAAAGGACTTAGACGCAGGAACGTCGATCCACCTCCAGCGATCCACTACCCCTTCCACTGGAACAACTTGACATGTGATTGGGACTACCCCCTTCCACCAACGTTGGACTATAAGGGAAGCAGCTGGACACCTACGAAGTCAGTTGAATTCAGGAATCAGTCGAAAGCAGTTGAATTCAGGAATCAGTCGAAAGCAGTTGAATTCAGGAATCAGTCGAAAGCAGTCGAAGTCGGAGTCAGTTGAAGTCAGAAGTCAGTCGAAGTCAGTCGAAGTCAGGAGTCAGTCGAAGTCACGAGTCAGCTGAAGTCTGAAGTCAGAATTCTCCGGTGCACCATCCAGTGCAACGACTGTTCGCGTTCACTTTCCTCAATCCAACCTTTTAACCATTTACCTACTTCCATCATTCTCGATGATGAAACCGAGAGCACTTTGAACTATTTGTAGTTCTGGAACTCAAACTGAGAGGATACACCACCTCCTTCCTAATCCCCTTATACGTCGATATTGCTGCGTGCGGACCAGCACAGAATAAATTCATTTGCGTGTGCGAACGTGCGTGTATCAAGAACCTTAGTCGTGAGAGGAGTCGCCAACCACTTTTTCACCCCTGTCCTATACCTACACGTTCGAGCACGGCGGACTGGATCTAGCCTCTCGAGCTCCCCCACTACCACATTCCTGGCGGACTGGGTCCAGCCGTTTGTGCGTCCTTCAATTTCCCTCGAACTAGGCGGACTGGGTCTAGCCGTTCGAGTTCCCTCACCTACCACAATCTTGGCGGACTAGGTCTAGCCGTTTGTGAAGTCTCCAATTTTCCTCGAACTAGGCGGACTGGGTCCAGCCGTTCGACCTACCGTACCCACCCACAATCTTGGCGGACTTGGTCCAGCCGTTTGCGTGTGCGTACTCCAATTCACGGCCCAGGCGGACTAGGTCCAGCCGACCGGGGATCCCATCCCGACATTCTCTCTCTGACGACGGAACGACGTAACTCGTCCTACGTCGCAACGAACCGTAAACATCGAAATAAATTCGCACGCGTAAAAACGTAACGTCTTCGCGGACCCCGCGTGAGACGTAACAAATTGGTGACAGCGGTGGGATTTGAATTGCTCAACGAAGCACCCACAATTGCCGCAATTCATATAATTTTCCGCTCACACGATGTCTCAGCATTCAGAGCGAAGCAACAGCGTACTAGAGGAACCGATTCCTCCTGTCGAGGATCCAACGAGGGAGATTACCCTGTTGGAACAATTTAAAGAGATGCTACTCAAGCACCAAGAACTACTCGCCAAGCACAATGTACCTGTTCCAGTTCCCGAGGTCAAACTTGAACCTGCGTCGAATCTCACTGTCATCGAGGGGATGGCTAAACAATTAAGAAAGATGCAGTCAATTATCGAAAAACTGGGAGGCCCAGCAAACTCCCACGTATCCGATCACACCTCGACGTCTGAAACCCCGAACCCACTGCATAAAATCGTGGAAAAGACGGATTATTATTCATCCCGCGAGTATGGACGAATTACACTGAAAGACGCAGTAGAAACCGTTCCCCACTTCGATGGAGGTAACATCACAGTCTTTCAATTCGCACGAGCATGCAAGCGGGCTCGCGAACTGCTACCCGCCAAAGCGGAACCAAATCTAGCAAAACTCCTGCGCAACAGACTCAAGGGACATGCGGCCCTGGCTGTCGAAGATCAAACACATAATTCCGTAGACGAGCTAATAAACCGGCTAAGATACGTCTTCGCCCCCTCGAAAACTCCTAACCATTACCGCGGCGAACTAGCGAACATCATAAAAGAGCCCAGAGAACACATCCTCGACTACATAACGCGAGCCAAAGACTTGAATTCCGCTATTGTCGACGGCGAAAGGGAGCGTTATGGAAGTTTGACCGACAAACATGTCAGCGATATAGACGACCTTACTCTGGACTCCTTCCTGGACGGGTTACCTCCCGACATGAGAACCCGAATCCGACACGAAGGCTGTTTCGGCTTAGCCGAAACCTTCGATTCCGCAATCCAGATAACTAAAGAAATGGAAAGAGATGAGCGAAGATTTTCGACGACTCCACGAACGTCACAGCTCACATGTCAAATTTGTCTAAGGCCGGGGCATGAGGCCCGTACCTGCCGCAACCATGGACAATACCGCGGTCCCTCCCAGGATGCTCGAGGTCAAATCACTCGTTGGCCAGATCCGCCACGTCGCGCCGCCAACAACGACGCGACCAGCACACCTACAAGTCGTCTAATGGATCTAAAGATCTGTACATACTGCAAAATCCCGGGCCACCTAATCTCCGAGTGTAGGAAACGAGCCTACAATAATCAACGGTTCCAGGGAAACGAGAACCGCCCACGAGAACCCCCGAGCGCGCCTCGTGGAGCACCCCCACAGCAGACGCGCTCCGCACTTCCGATAATCGCGGAACGAGAAGACCAGGACAAGCACGAATGTGTACAGTCCAATTAAAACCGGCTCGACTCGTACCTGCAGTCATGCTACATTCTGTCGACCTAAACGAAGCAACAGAAGCTATGGTCGACACAGGATCGGAAATCAATATAATTAAACAAAAATCATTGGTCGAACCCGAGTTAATCAATACCCAAGAAAGGGTGATTATTACAGGTATTACCAACCACACCATCACCACCCTTGGCACGTTCGAATTGAACATTTTCAATCACAAGGTGATATTTCATGTCGTCACCGACGATCTACCAATTCCCCAAAATAGCATAATTGGCTCAGAATTTTTTCGAAACCAATCCGTCGACATTGTCTATTCGGAAAGTTGCCTCCGTTTCCACGGTACCACCATACCATTCCTTAATCGTGAACCGATCACGCTACCTGCTAGATCGAAAACGGTCATCCCCATACACATCCTGAATCCAAATCTTGGCGAAGGCTACGTGCCGCGTCAAAACCTCGGCGAAGGAGTCCATTTAGGACACGCCATAATTAAATCAAAGCAAGGAAAAGCTTATCTCCCCGCAGTCAATACAACCAATCAAAGTATTGTACTGCAAGAACCCAACATCGAACTCGAGGAGTTCGAAGAACCCTCACTAATTCCTCTTTCGCATACCCCTTCTATTTCTCCCACCACAGTGCACCCACCTACTAAATCTTTACTAAATCCAGGTGCGCTGTGCGTCCAATCTCAACCCCCTCCAAAAGCATGCGAATCCAATTCTACACTCCCACCTCGCATGTCGGAGTCCCCTTCTAAAGAATCCAAGCCGATTCTACCTACCCCCAAAACCTGCGAAAAGGAATCCTCTGAGGCCACTTCGAATTCTAATTCATTATTCCCTTGCCATCATATTCGTCAACATGCGAAACCTCTAATATCCCCCGATACAAATCCCCGTGGAAACGACCGTATAACCGCAATCATGCAACATCTAAATACGGAGCACTTGAACCCCGAAGAAAGAAACAGTGTCGGAAATCTTGTTGATCAATACAACACGATATTTCATTTACCCGAAAGCCAACTCGGCCACACCGACGCAATAACGCATCGAATTACGACAACAGATGATCGTCCTATAAACGTGAAACAATATCGTTTCCCACCAATTCACAAAGAGGAGATTAACAAACAAGTAAACGAACTGCTCGACAACGATATCATACAACCATCGATATCTCCCTACAATTCTCCTATCTGGATCGTCCCCAAAAAACCAGGACCAGATGGGCAAAAGAAATGGCGAATGGTAATCGATTACCGATTATTAAATGCCAAAACGATACCAGACGCCTACCCGTTGCCCAACATTACTGATATATTGGATCAGCTGGGCGGCGCCAAATATTTTTCCGTCTTCGACCTAGCGTCAGGATTCCACCAGATCCCAATGGACAAATCTGACACACAAAAGACGGCATTCTCTACTCCTTACGGGCATTACGAATTTAAACGAATGCCATTCGGCCTAAGAAACGCACCAGCTACTTTCCAGCGATTAATGGATCACGTTCTTTCTGGACTTCAAGGAATAGAAATGTTCGTATATTTAGACGACATTGTCATATACGCAAGTTCCGTCAGGGAACACGAAATAAAATTCCGGAAATTAGCTGGAAAATTGCAAAAAGCCAACCTCAAGCTACAGCCAGAAAAATGCGAGTTCTTACGAAAAGAAGTGGCATATTTGGGCCACATCATTACCGAGAATGGAGTCCGACCTGACCCAAAGAAAATAGAGGCAGTGGCAAAGTTTCCTACACCAAACAACCCAAGAAAGATCAAGAGTTTCCTCGGTCTCGCCGGATATTATAGGAAATTTATACCAAATTTTTCAAAAATCGCCAGACCTTTAACAAATCTGTTGAAAAAACAGATAAAATTTTCTTGGGGTCATAAAGAACAGGAATCGTTTGAATATTTACGACAACAATTGACCACTCAACCAATTTTACAATTCCCGGACTTCACAAAACAATTCCACGTCACAACAGACGCATCTTGTAACGCCATCGGTGGAGTTCTAAGCCAGACCGTTGAAAACAAAGAGTTACCAATATCTTATGCATCAAGAACATTGAATAATGCAGAGGAAAATTATTCGACGATAGAGAAAGAACTATTGGCCATTGTATATTGCGTGGGACACTTCAGGCCCTACCTGTATGGCAAAACCTTTAGTCTGTATACGGATCACAAACCACTGGTATGGTTACACAGCGTTAAAGATCCTACATCCCGCTTAGTTAGATGGAGATTAAAACTAGCGGAGTACGACTATGAAATTCGCTACCAACCAGGGAAGACCAATTACATTGCAGATGCACTGTCACGAATAAACCACGCAAAAATACTGCCTATAAGAGCCCGATCAACTAGCGACAGTGACCCAGACGAAGACTTGCCTGTCGCGAAAAGACACAAACGCGCCGCATCACGTACGGTTCCGCAAGAACCGGCAACGCCATCAAACCAGTCAACAAATCCATCGGAATCAAATAGTTCCACACCGGAAACACTCACCCCCGAACGGATAGCAGATGATAGCGATTACTTGCCGTCTCAGACTTCGTTCACAGAGCCATTAACGCATCTGAACGAAGTACAACCGATAGATATATCGGACGACCACTCAGACACAGCCTCTGAAAATAGCTCCTCAGAGGAGGAAAACGAAACAACACCCGTAATAACGCCTGGTAACGAATTCGGCTTCCAAATCATCGAATCCAACGATCCCCTTACCTTGATCCACGATAATCACGTGTTCCTCGTTACTACAAGAGGAGAACCCTGTGACGAAGGATCAAAAGAACTCCAACGAGGCAATATTCTACCACAGGGCATGAAACTGACCCTGGGAAGAGCAAGGGTATTCGAAAACAGAAACAGACAACTGATAGCCCTAGCGATACAGGAAAGAGTTGTGATGCAACCGGATCCAGCGATCCTAGAAGAATGCATATCGTCCCTACGAGATGTTATATGCGAAATGGGTCTCCAAACGATCTGCATCGCGAAACAACCAATGCTCGGAACAGAACCCTGGAATACAGTATTGGAATTACTAAAAACCTACCTCTCAGAACTCAACGTTACAATAACAGTAACATCGCAATCTGTCAGAATCCCTGAAGAAACGGAAAAACAGGCTATCATCGCAGAAAACCACTGCTCCGCTATAGCCGGCCACAAGGGAGTCACTAAGACATATGGTCGGATACGACAACAATACTTCTGGAAAAATATGAAAAAGGAAATACAAACCTTCATCCAGAATTGCCTAGAATGTCAAAGGAAAAAACTCGTACGCGTGAAAACGCGTCAACCGATGATAATAACAGACACGCCCGGGTCGGCATTCGATAAAGTAAGCATGGACGTCGTTGGACCCCTTCCGTCCACTAGAAAAGGAAATTCATACATCCTTACCATTCAAGACCTACTCACGAAATTTTCCTTAGCAATTCCGTTACCTAACGTAAAATCCGCCCAAATTGCGGACGCTTTCATAAAAGAGTTCATTTGTCGCTACGGAACTCCCCGAGCGATCCTTACCGATCAAGGAACCAATTTCGTAGGCACTTTCATTAAAACAATAACCAAAAGATTTAAAATCCAACACTTCAAATCCACGTCATTTCACCCACAAACTAACGGTTCCATAGAAAGATCGCATCACGTACTTGCAGAATATTTAAAAATGTACGTAACGGCCAACAAAGAATGGGACGAATGGACCAACCTCGCTTCCTTCTCCAATAATACCAGTATCCACGAAGGAACACGATACACACCACATCAATTGGTCTTCGGCAAAGTTGCTAGAACCCCAACCACGGAAAGTAGAACAAGTAATACGGGAATAATCACTTACAATGATTATCTCAGTAATCTAAACCGCATCATTACCGAAACACAAAGGTTAGCGCGTTCCAACCTACAGAAAGCGAAAGAAAAATCGAAGGAACAGTACGATAAACGAATCCACTCATACGACTTCCAAGTGGGCGAATCCATCTTCGTACTAAAACAACCAAAAAAAGGAAAATTCGACGATAATTATACGGGACCACACACGATATTGGAAGTATACCCAAATAAAAACCTGAAAATCACGTGGAGAAGGGGTACCAAAATCATCCATTCGAATACAGCAAGACCGTCACGCCTCCAAGACACAGTCGGTTTAACTTGAAAAAGGAGAGAGGGAAAATCCCCCCCCCTGATCTACACAATATAATCGAGATCAACGACGAAAATCGATCATTCGTACAGCAACCATGTGTCTACACAGTCAACGTCGTACATCCACGGAAGAGAAGCGATTTGAATACTTAGATCAATTCGCTAGATTCAAGTGCTACACCGGCACACTATACATAAACAGTAAAAACGAGGAAATGTGTGAAAGTTGTGTAAAATTAGAACCGAAGCAAGGAATCACAACACACAGGGTTCTGCACCATATACACGATATCGGAATGGCAAACAAATGCTCGAAATGCTCGGGAGAGGTATTGACACCAACACAGCTGATCGAATGTATTCATTGCTCCGTCAAACTAATGGAAGCGGCAACGCCATTTATATTTGCACGAACACCATTTATATTCCGAATAACACCACGAAGCGAAAGAAATCACAATAATACAGGATAACCCCCTTCCCCACCATTCCCCCTGGTCACCCAGAATCTCTACCCCTCCCCCCCCAAAAAAACCTTCCCCTCACCCGCCAAAGTGACCCTCACAAAAAACCCTTCCCCCCCCCCCCCTCAAAAAGAAAAAAACCTTCCCCTCACCCACCAAGTTACCCCCACCCTTCACCTTTTTTGTACCCATCGCTTCCCCCTCTTCTCACTATTACCCCCCCCCCCCTCACAGTACAAATACCTATATAAACAATGGTAATCGCCAAATCTGCATAGTCGATCATTATGGAGCAAACTAAAAATTTCAAGAAAACCCACCGCGCTGGAAGGAAGATACAGTATCGCAGAATCTTACGTTGGCTGTACGAGGACACATCGTCCACCGGGCACCTGAGAAATTTCGGGATCCCAGACGATCCCAACGAGTGGCTGCCCAAACCACGGGAACAACCCCGGATCACGAAGATCACAAAAATGCCGGAGGGCTACGAGTGGGACCCGGTAAAATTCCGCGTACGGGTCAAAAAGACGCTCCGGAAAACGGCGCAGCCACCACCACCACCAGCCGCACAAACAGCAAAGGGCCACCCAGAGGTGGAAATTATTACGCTGGAGTAGGCCCTCCACCCAGCAAAAGAGAAGCCATTATTTTCATTTTTATTTTTATTTTACACTTTTTATCCTCCCCGCATAACTGCAGTAGCGTTATTTAACTTCATCCTTTTATTATTACTATTAGTATTATTATCATTATTATTACTACTACTATTATTACTACGACTACTATTACTACTACTACCATTATTATTATTATTATTATTATTATCATCATTACTACTACTACTACTACTACTACTACTACTACTACTACTACGAGCCACAAGTGCAAACAAATGTTCATTTAATTTATTTTTATTTTTATTTTCTTGGCAATCCCCATTTTTCGGACACACGCCACATACAATTATTATTTTCTATTTTGGCATCCGACTCAACACGAACTATATATTTTGTTTTACTCTTATTTCCCACCTTCCCTCCACTTTCAAAAAAAAAAAGTGTAAAATTTATTTTTCTACGAAAAAGGAAATTTTTCCTTTTTTTTTCCCCGAGGGGTGACGTGTGACGTTCGTCACCACAGTCCGTCCTGCTCTTGCAAGCCCAGGCCGTTCCTGTGGTATATTTTTAAGGGGCCTGCCCCTCATTCATACGCCACTATTTCAAATCTCACAAGAATAAAGTTTCAAGGGACCGTTTCCCTATTGATACGGTCCGTTCCAGTCTAGTGAACCTACTACGTCGCAACCCCCACCAGAAGTCGAAATCATCGAGACAGCGGATCAAATCGATCATTAGTAGTCGACAGTTCGAACCGACAACACCATTCCTGCACCTGAATTATCTCACGAAATACGATAAGGACATAGTCTGAGAACAGAATTATTTCACGAAATACGATAAGGACATAGTCTGAGAACAGAATTATTTCACGAAATACGATAAGAACATAGTCTGAGAACTGAATTATTTCACGAAATACGATAAAGGACATAGTCTCAGAACAGAATTATTTCACGAAATACGATAAGAACATAGTCTCAGAACAGAATTATTTCACAAAATACGATAAAGGACTTAGACGCAGGAACGTCGATCCACCTCCAGCGATCCACTACCCCTTCCACTGGAACAACTTGACATGTGATTGGGACTACCCCCTTCCACCAACGTTGGACTATAAGGGAAGCAGCTGGACACCTACGAAGTCAGTTGAATTCAGGAATCAGTCGAAAGCAGTTGAATTCAGGAATCAGTCGAAAGCAGTTGAATTCAGGAATCAGTCGAAAGCAGTCGAAGTCGGAGTCAGTTGAAGTCAGAAGTCAGTCGAAGTCAGTCGAAGTCAGGAGTCAGTCGAAGTCACGAGTCAGCTGAAGTCTGAAGTCAGAATTCTCCGGTGCACCATCCAGTGCAACGACTGTTCGCGTTCACTTTCCTCAATCCAACCTTTTAACCATTTACCTACTTCCATCATTCTCGATGATGAAACCGAGAGCACTTTGAACTATTTGTAGTTCTGGAACTCAAACTGAGAGGATACACCACCTCCTTCCTAATCCCCTTATACGTCGATATTGCTGCGTGCGGACCAGCACAGAATAAATTCATTTGCGTGTGCGAACGTGCGTGTATCAAGAACCTTAGTCGTGAGAGGAGTCGCCAACCACTTTTTCACCCCTGTCCTATACCTACACGTTCGAGCACGGCGGACTGGATCTAGCCTCTCGAGCTCCCCCACTACCACATTCCTGGCGGACTGGGTCCAGCCGTTTGTGCGTCCTTCAATTTCCCTCGAACTAGGCGGACTGGGTCTAGCCGTTCGAGTTCCCTCACCTACCACAATCTTGGCGGACTAGGTCTAGCCGTTTGTGAAGTCTCCAATTTTCCTCGAACTAGGCGGACTGGGTCCAGCCGTTCGACCTACCGTACCCACCCACAATCTTGGCGGACTTGGTCCAGCCGTTTGCGTGTGCGTACTCCAATTCACGGCCCAGGCGGACTAGGTCCAGCCGACCGGGGATCCCATCCCGACATTCTCTCTCTGACGACGGAACGACGTAACTCGTCCTACGTCGCAACGAACCGTAAACATCGAAATAAATTCGCACGCGTAAAAACGTAACGTCTTCGCGGACCCCGCGTGAGACGTAACAATACATATAATATAACGTAATATGCAGTGTATCATTGAAAATACCTTATGATATAATGTAATATGCAATGTGTCATTGAAAATACCTTATAATATATCTTAATTTGTAGTGTATCATTGAAAATACCATATAGTATAACGTAATATGCAGTGCATCATTGAAAATACCTTATAATATAACGTAATATGCAGTGTATCATTGAAAATACCTTGTAATATTACGTAATATGCAGTGTATCATTGAAAATACCTTATGATATAACGTAATATGCAGTGTATCATTGAAAATACCTTATAATATAACGTAATATGCAGTGTATCATTGAAAATACCTTATAATATAACGTAATATGCAGTGTATCATTGAAAATACCTTATAATACAACGTAATATGCAGTGTATCATTGAAAATACCTTATAATATATCGTAATTTGCAGTGTATCATTGAAAATACCATATAGTATAACGTAATATGCAGTGCATCATTGAAAATACCTCATAATATAACGTAATATGCAGTGTATCATTGAAAACATCTTATAATATAACGTCATTTGCAGTGTATCATTGAAAATACATATAATATAACGTAATATGCAGTGTATCATTGAAAATACCTTATGATATAATGTAATATGCAGTGTATCATTGAAAATACCTTATAATATATCGTAATTTGTAGTGTATCATTGAAAATACCATATAGTATAACGTAATATGCAGTGCATCATTGAAAATACCTTAGAATATATGGTAATTCTAGTCTATCAATGAAAAAACCTTATAATACAACGTAATATGCAGTGTATCATTGAAAATACCTTATAATATATCTTAATTTGTAGTGTATCATTGAAAATACCATATAGTATAACGTAATATGCAGTGCATCATTGAAAATACCTTATAATATAACGTAATATGCAGTGTATCATTGAAAATACCTTGTAATATTACGTAATATGCAGTGTATCATTGAAAATACCTTATGATATAACGTAATATGCAGTGTATCATTGAAAATACCTTATAATATAACGTAATATGCAGTGTATCATTGAAAATACCTTATAATAAAACGTAATATGCAGTGTATCATTGAAAATACCTTATAATATAACGTAATATGCAGTGTGTCCTTGAAAATACCTCATAATATAACGTAATTTGTGGTGTATCATTAAAAATACCTTATAATATAACGTAATATGCAGTGTGTCCTTGAAAATACCTTATAATAAAACGTAATATGCTGTGTATCATTGAAAATACCTTAGAATATAACGTAATATGCAGTTTATCATTGAAAATACCTTATGATATAATGTAATATGCAGTGTATCATTGAAAATACCTTATAATATATGGTAATTTGTAGTGTATCAATGAAAATACCTTATAATATAACGTAATATGCAGTGTATCATTGAAAATACCTTATAATATAACGTAATATGCAGTGTATCATTGAAAGTACCTCATAATATAACGTAATATGCAGTGTATCATTGAAAATACCTTATGATATAACGTAATGTGCAGTATATCATTGAAAATACCTTATAATATATGGTAATTTGAACTGTATCAATCAAAATACCTTCTAATATATCGTAAAATGCAGTGTATCATCGAAAATACCTTATAATATATCGCAATTTGTAGTGTATCATTGAAAATACCCTATAATATATCGTAATTTTTTAGTGTATCATTGAAAATACCTAATAATATAACGTAATATGCAGTGTATCATTGAAAATACCTTATAATATATCGTAATTTGTAGTGTATCATTGAAAATACCATATGGTATAACGTAATATGCAGTGCATCATTGAAAATACCTTATAATATATAGTAGTTTATCATTGAAAACATCTTATAATATATCGTAATTTGTAGTGTATCATTGAAAATACCATATAGTATAACGTAATATGCAGTGCATCATTGAAAATACCTTATAATATATAGTAGTTTATCATTGAAAACATCTTATAATATAACGTAATATGCAGTGTATCATTGAAAATACTTTATGATATAACGTAATATGCAGTGTATCATTGAAAATACCTTATAATAAAACGTAATATGCAGTGTATCATTGAAAATACCTTATAATAAAACGTATTATGCAGTGTATCATTGAAAATACCTTAGAATATATGGTAATTCTTGTCTATCAATGAAAATACCTTATAATACAACGTAATATGCAGTGTATCATTGAAAATACCTTATAATATATCGTAATTTGTAGTGTATCATTGAAAATACCATATAGTATAACGTAGTATGCAGTGCATCATTGAAAATACCTCATAATATAACGTAATATGCAGTGTATCATTGAAAACATCTTATAATATAACGTCATTTGCAGTGTACCATTGAAAATACATATAATATAACGTAATATGCAGTGTATCATTGAAAATACCTTATGATATAATGTAATATGCAGTGTATCATTGAAAATACCTTATAATATATCTTAATTTGTAGTGTATCATTGAAAATACCATATAGTATAACGTAATATGCTGTGCATCATTGAAAATACCTTAGAATATATGGTAATTCTAGTCTATCAATGAAAAAACCTTATAATACAACGTAATATGCAGTGTATCATTGAAAATACCTTATAATATAACGTAATATGCAGTGTATCATTGAAAATACCTTATAATACAACGTAATATGCAGTGTATCATTGAAAATACCTTATAATATATCGTAATTTGTAGTGTATCATTGAAAATACCATATAGTATAACGTAATATGCAGTGCATCATTGAAAATACCATATAGTATAACGTAATATGCAGTGCATCATTGAAAATACCTTAGAATATATGGTAATTCTAGTCTATCAATGAAAAAACCTTATAATACAACGTAATATGCAGTGTATCATTGAAAATACCTTATAATATAACGTAATATGCAGTGTATCATTGAAAATACCTTATAATACAATGTAATATGCAGTGTATCATTGAAAATACCTTATAATATATGGTAATTTGTAGTGTATCAATGAAAATACCTTATAATATAACGTAATATGCAGTGTATCATTGAAAATACCTTATAATATAACGTAATATGCAGTGTATCATTGAAAGTACCTCATAATATAACGTAATATGCAGTGTATCATTGAAAATACCTTATGATATAACGTAATGTGCAGTATATCATTGAAAATACCTTATAATATATGGTAATTTGAACTGTATCAATCAAAATACCTTCTAATATATCGTAAAATGCAGTGTATCATCGAAAATACCTTATAATATATCGTAATTTGTAGTGTATCATTGAAAATACCCTATAATATATCGTAATTTTTTAGTGTATCATTGAAAATACCTAATAATATAACGTAATATGCAGTGTATCATTGAAAATACCTTATAATATATCGTAATTTGTAGTGTATCATTGAAAATACCATATAGTATAACGTAATATGCAGTGCATCATTGAAAATACCTTATAATATATAGTAGTTTATCATTGAAAACATCTTATAATATAACGTAATATGCAGTGTATCATTGAAAATACTTTATGATATAACGTAATATGCAGTGTATCATTGAAAATACCTTATAATAAAACGTAATATGCAGTGTATCATTGAAAATACCATATAATATATTGTAATATATAGTTTATCATTGAAAATACTTTATAATATAACGTAATATGCAGTGTATCATTGAAAATACCTTATAATATATCGTAATTTGTAGTGTATCATTGAAAATACCATATAGTATAACGTAATATGCAGTGCATCATTGAAAATACCTTATAATATATAGTAGTTTATCATTGAAAACATCTTATAATATAACGTAATATGCAGTGTATCATTGAAAATACTTTATGATATAACGTAATATGCAGTGTATCATTGAAAATACCTTATAATAAAACGTAATATGCAGTGTATCATTGAAAAAACCTTATGATATAACGTAATATGCAGTGTATCATTGAAAATACCTCATAATATAACGTAATATGCAGTGTATCATTGAAAACATCTTATAATATAACGTCATTTGCAGTGTATCATTGAAAATACATATAATATAACGTAATATGCAGTGTATCATTGAAAATACCTTATGATATAAAGTAATATGCAGTGTATCATTGAAAATACCTTATAATATATGGTAATTTGTAGTGTATCAATGAAAATACCTTATAATATAACGTAATATGCAGTGTATCATTGAAAATACCATATAATATATCGTAATATATAGTTTATCATTGAAAATACTTTATAATATAACGTAATATGCAGTGTATCATTGAAAATACCATATAATATAACGTAATATGCAGTGTATCATTGATAATACCTTATAATAAAACGTAATATGCAGTGTATCATTGAAAATACCTTAGAATATATGGTAATTCTAGTCGATCAATGAAAAAACCTTATAATACAACGTAATATGCAGTGTATCATTGAAAATACCTTATAATATATCGTAATTTGTAGTGTATCGGTGAAAATACCATATAGTATAACGTAATATGCAGTGCATCATTGAAAATACCTTATAATATAACGTAATATGCAGTGTATCATTGAAAATACCTTGTAATATTACGTAATATGCAGTGTATCATTGAAAATACCTTATAATATATCGTAATTTGTAGTGTATCATTGAAAATACCATATAGTATAACGTAATATGCAGGTCATCATTGAAAATACCTTATAATATAACGTAATATGCACTGTATCATTGAAAATACCTTATAATATAACGTAATATGCAGTGTATCATTGAACATACTTTATGATATAACGTAATATGCAGTGTATCATTGAAAATACCTTATAATAAAACGTAATATGCAGTGTATCATTGAAAATACCTTATAATAAAACGTAATATGCAGTGTATCATTGAAAATACCTTAGAATATATGGTAATTCTAGTCTATCAATGAAAATACCTTATAATACAACGTAATATGCAGTGTATCATTGAAAATACCTTATAATATATCGGAATTTGTAGTGTATCATTGAAAATACCATATAGTATAACGTAATATGCAGTGCATCATTGAAAATACCTTATAATATATAGTAGTTTATCATTGAAAACATCTTATAATATAACGTAATATGCAGTGTATCATTGAAAATACTTTATGATATAACGTAATATGCAGTGTATCATTGAAAATACCTTATAATAAAACGTAATATGCAGTGTATCATTGAAAATACCTTATGATATAACGTAATATGCAGTGTATCATTGAAAATACCTCATAATATAACGTAATATGCAGTGTATCATTGAAAACATCTTATAATATAACGTCATTTGCAGTGTATCATTGAAAATACATATAATATAACGTAATATGCAGTGTATCATTGAAAATACCTTATGATATAATGTAATATGCAGTGTATCATTGAAAATACCTTATAATATATGGTAATTTGTAGTGTATCAATGAAAATACCTTATAATATAACGTAATATGCAGTGTATCATTGAAAATACCATATAATATATCGTAATATATAGTTTATCATTGAAAATACTTTATAATATAACGTAATATGCAGTGTATCATTGAAAATACCATATAATATAACGTAATATGCAGTGTATCATTGATAATACCTTATAATAAAACGTAATATGCAGTGTATCATTGAAAATACCTTAGAATATATGGTAATTCTAGTCTATCAATGAAAAAACCTTATAATACAACGTAATATGCAGTGTATCATTGAAAATACCTTATAATATATCGTAATTTGTAGTGTATCGGTGAAAATACCATATAGTATAACGTAATATGCAGTGCATCATTGAAAATACCTTATAATATAACGTAATATGCAGTGTATCATTGAAAATACCTTGTAATATTACGTAATATGCAGTGTATCATTGAAAATACCTTATAATATATCGTAATTTGTAGTGTATCATTGAAAATACCATATAGTATAACGTAATATGCAGGTCATCATTGAAAATACCTTATAATATAACGTAATATGCACTGTATCATTGAAAATACCTTATAATATAACGTAATATGCAGTGTATCATTGAACATACTTTATGATATAACGTAATATGCAGTGTATCATTGAAAATACCTTATAATAAAACGTAATATGCAGTGTATCATTGAAAATACCTTATAATATAACGTAATATGCAGTGTATCATTGAAAATACCTTAGAATATATGGTAATTCTAGTCTATCAATGAAAATACCTTATAATACAACGTAATATGCAGTGTATCATTGAAAATACCTTATAATATATCGGAATTTGTAGTGTATCATTGAAAATACCATATAGTATAACGTAATATGCAGTGCATCATTGAAAATACCTTATAATATATAGTAGTTTATCATTGAAAACATCTTATAATATAACGTAATATGCAGTGTATCATTGAAGATACATTATGATATAACGTAATATGCAGTATATCATTGAAAATACCTTATAATATATGGTAATTTGAACTGTATCAATCAAAATACCTTCTAATATATCGTAATATGCAGTGTATCATCGAAAATACCTTATAATATATCGTAATTTTTTAGTGTATCATTGAAAATACCTCATAATATAATGTAATATGCAGTGTATCATTGAAAATACCTTATAATAAAACGTAATATGCAGTGTATCATTGAAAATACCTTATAATATAACGTAATATGCAGTGTATCATTGAAAATACCTTATAATATAACGTAATATGCAGTGTATCATTGAAAAAACCTTATGATATAACGTAATATGCAGTGTATCATTGAAAATACCTTATAATATAACGTAATATGCAGTGTATCATTGAAAATACCTTATGATATAACGTAATATGCAGTGTATCATTGAAAATACCTTATAATATAACGTAATATGCAGTGTATCATTGAAAATACCTTATGATATAACGTAATATGCAGTGTATCATTGAAAATACCTTATAATATAACGTAATATGCAGTGTATCATTGAAAATACCCTATAATATATCGTAATTTGTAGTGTATCATTAAAAATACCTTATAATATAACGTAATATGCAGTGTATCATTGAAAATACCTTATAAAATATAGTAGTTTATCATTGAAAACATCTTATAATATAACGTAATATGCACTTTATCATTGAAAATACCTTATGATATAACGTAATATGCAGTGTATCATTGAAAATACCTTATAATATATGGTAATTTGAACTGTATCAATCAAAATACCTTCTAATATATCGTAATATGCAGTGTATCATTGAAAATACCTTATAATATAACGTAATATGCAGTGTATCATTGAAAATACCTTATAATATAACGTAATATGCAGTGTATCATTGAAAAAACCTTATGATATAACGTAATATGCAGTGTATCATTGAAAATACCTTATAATATAACGTAATATGCAGTGTATCATTGAAAATACCTTATGATATAACGTAATATGCAGTGTATCATTGAAAATACCTTATAATATAACGTAATATGCAGTGTATCATTGAAAATACCTTATGATATAACGTAATATGCAGTGTATCATTGAAAATACCTTATAATATAACGTAATATGCAGTGTATCATTGAAAATACCCTATAATATATCGTAATTTGTAGTGTATCATTAAAAATACCTTATAATATAACGTAATATGCAGTGTATCATTGAAAATACCTTATAAAATATAGTAGTTTATCATTGAAAACATCTTATAATATAACGTAATATGCACTATATCATTGAAAATACCTTATGATATAACGTAATATGCAGTGTATCATTGAAAATACCTTATAATATATGGTAATTTGAACTGTATCAATCAAAATACCTTCTAATATATCGTAATATGCAGTGTATCATAGAAAATACCTTATAATATATCGTAATTTGTAGTGTATCATTGAAAATACCTTATAATATAACGTAATATGCAGTGTATCATTGAAAATACCTTATAATATAACGTAATATGCAGTGTATCATTGAAAATACCTTATGATATAACGTAATATGCAGTGTATCATTGAAAATACCTTATAATATAACGTAATATGCAGTGTATCATTGAAAATACCTTATGATATAACGTAATATGCAGGTGTATCATTGAAAATACCTTATAATATATCGTAATTTGTAGTGTATCATTGAAAATACCATATAGTATAACGTAATATGCAGTGCATCATTGAAAATACCTCATAATATAACGTAATATGCAGTGTATCATTGAAAATACCTTATAATATAACGTAATATGCAGTGTATCATTGAAAATACCTTATAATAAAACGTAATATGCAGTGTATCATTGAAAATACCTTATAATATAACGTAATATGCAGTGTGTCCTTGAAAATACCTCATAATATAACGTAATTTGTGGTGTATCATTAAAAATACCTTATAATATAACGTAATATGCAGTGTATCATTGAAAATACCTTATAATAAAACGTAATATGCAGTGTATCATTGAAAATACCTTAGAATATAACGTAATATGCAGTTTATCATTGAAAATACCTTATGATATAATGTAATATGCAGTGTATCATTGAAAATACCTTATAATATATGGTAATTTGTAGTGTATCAATGAAAATACCTTATAATATAACGTAATATGCAGTGTATCATTGAAAATACCATATAATATATCGTAATATGTAGTTTATCATTGAAAATACGTTATAATATAACGTAATATGCAGTGTATCATTGAAAATACCATATAATATAACGTAATATGCCGTGTATCATTGAAAATACCTTATAATAAAACGTAATATGCAGTGTATCATTGAAATACCTTGGAATATATGGTAATTCTAGTCTATCAATGAAAATACCTTATAATACAACGTAATATGCAGTGTATCATTGAAAATACCTTATAATATATCGTAATTTGTAGTGTATCATTGAAAATACCATATAGTATAACGTAATATGCAGTGCATCATTGAAAATACCTTATAATATAACGTAATATGCAGTGTATCATTGAAAATACCTTATAGTATAACGTAATATGCAGTGCATCATTGAAAATACCTTATAATATAACGTAATATGCAGTGTATCATTGAAAATACCTTATAATATAACGTAATATGCAGTGTATCATTGAAAATACCTTATGATATAACGTAATATGCAGTGTATCATTGAAAATACCTTGGAATATATGGTAATTCTAGTCTATCAATGAAAATACCTTATAATACAACGTAATATGCAGTGTATCATTGATAATACCTTATAATATATCGTAATTTGTAGTGTATCATTGAAAATACCATATAGTATAACGTAATATGCAGTGCATCATTGAAAATACCTTATAATATAACGTAATATGCACTGTATCATTGAAAATACCTTATAATATAACGTAATATGCAGTGTATCATTGAAAATACTTTATAATATAACGTAATATGCAGTGTATCATTGAAAATACCTTATGATATAAAGTAATATGCAGTGTATCATTGAAAATACCTTATAATATATGGTAATTTGTAGTGTATCAATGAAAATACCTTATAATATAACGTAATATGCAGTGTATCATTGAAAATACCATATAATATATCGTAATATATAGTTTATCATTGAAAATACTTTATAATATAACGTAATATGCAGTGTATCATTGAAAATACCATATAATATAACGTAATATGCAGTGTATCATTGATAATACCTTATAATAAAACGTAATATGCAGTGTATCATTGAAAATACCTTAGAATATATGGTAATTCTAGTCTATCAATGAAAAAACCTTATAATACAACGTAATATGCAGTGTATCATTGAAAATACCTTATAATATATCGTAATTTGTAGTGTATCGGTGAAAATACCATATAGTATAACGTAATATGCAGTGCATCATTGAAAATACCTTATAATATAACGTAATATGCAGTGTATCATTGAAAATACCTTGTAATATTACGTAATATGCAGTGTATCATTGAAAATACCTTATAATATATCGTAATTTGTAGTGTATCATTGAAAATACCATATAGTATAACGTAATATGCAGGTCATCATTGAAAATACCTTATAATATAACGTAATATGCACTGTATCATTGAAAATACCTTATAATATAACGTAATATGCAGTGTATCATTGAACATACTTTATGATATAACGTAATATGCAGTGTATCATTGAAAATACCTTATAATAAAACGTAATATGCAGTGTATCATTGAAAATACCTTATAATAAAACGTAATATGCAGTGTATCATTGAAAATACCTTAGAATATATGGTAATTCTAGTCTATCAATGAAAATACCTTATAATACAACGTAATATGCAGTGTATCATTGAAAATACCTTATAATATAACGTAATATGCAGTGTATCATTGAAAATACCTTATGATATAACGTAATATGCAGTGTATCATTGAAAATACCTTATAATATAACGTAATATGCAGTGTATCATTGAAAATACCCTATAATATATCGTAATTTGTAGTGTATCATTAAAAATACCTTATAATATAACGTAATATGCAGTGTATCATTGAAAATACATTATAAAATATAGTAGTTTATCATTGAAAACATCTTATAATATAACGTAATATGCACTATATCATTGAAAATACCTTATGATATAACGTAATATGCAGTGTATCATTGAAAATACCTTATAATATATGGTAATTTGAACTGTATCAATCAAAATACCTTCTAATATATCGTAATATGCAGTGTATCATTGAAAATACCTTATAATATAACGTAATATGCAGTGTATCATTGAAAATACCTTATAATATAACGTAATATGCAGTGTATCATTGAAAAAACCTTATGATATAACGTAATATGCAGTGTATCATTGAAAATACCTTATAATATAACGTAATATGCAGTGTATCATTGAAAATACCTTATGATATAACGTAATATGCAGTGTATCATTGAAAATACCTTATAATATAACGTAATATGCAGTGTATCATTGAAAATACCTTATGATATAACGTAATATGCAGTGTATCATTGAAAATACCTTATAATATAACGTAATATGCAGTGTATCATTGAAAATACCCTATAATATATCGTAATTTGTAGTGTATCATTAAAAATACCTTATAATATAACGTAATATGCAGTGTATCATTGAAAATACCTTATAAAATATAGTAGTTTATCATTGAAAATACCTTATAATATAACGTAATATGCACTATATCATTGAAAATACCTTATGATATAACGTAATATGCAGTGTATCATTGAAAATACCTTATAATATATGGTAATTTGAACTGTATCAATCAAAATACCTTCTAATATATCGTAATATGCAGTGTATCATAGAAAATACCTTATAATATATCGTAATTTGTAGTGTATCATTGAAAATACCTTATAATATAACGTAATATGCAGTGTATCATTGAAAATACCTTATAATATAACGTAATATGCAGTGTATCATTGAAAATACCTTATGATATAACGTAATATGCAGTGTATCATTGAAAATACCTTATAATATAACGTAATATGCAGTGTATCATTGAAAATACCTTATGATATAACGTAATATGCAGTGTATCATTGAAAATACCTTATAATATATCGTAATTTGTAGTGTATCATTGAAAATACCATATAGTATAACGTAATATGCAGTGCATCATTGAAAATACCTCATAATATAACGTAATATGCAGTGTATCATTGAAAATACCTTATAATATAACGTAATATGCAGTGTATCATTGAAAATACCTTATAAAATATAGTAGTTTATCATTGAAAACATCTTATAATATAACGTAATACGCACTATATCATTGAAAATACCTTATGATATAACGTAATATGCAGTGTATCATTGAAAATACCTTATAATATAACGTAATATGCAGTGTATCATTGAAAATACCTTATGATATAACGTAATATGCAGTGTATCATTGAAAATACCTTATAATATAACGTAATATGCAGTGTATCATTGAAAATACCCTATAATATATCGTAATTTGTAGTGTATCATTAAAAATACCTTATAATATAACGTAATATGCAGTGTATCATTGAAAATACCTTATAAAATATAGTAGTTTATCATTGAAAACATCTTATAATATAACGTAATATGCACTATATCATTGAAAATACCTTATGATATAACGTAATATGCAGTGTATCATTGAAAATACCTTATAATATATGGTAATTTGAACTGTATCAATCAAAATACCTTCTAATATATCGTAATATGCAGTGTATCATAGAAAATACCTTATAATATATCGTAATTTGTAGTGTATCATTGAAAATACCTTATAATATAACGTAATATGCAGTGTATCATTGAAAATACCTTATAATATAACGTAATATGCAGTGTATCATTGAAAATACCTTATGATATAACGTAATATGCAGTGTATCATTGAAAATACCTTATAATATAACGTAATATGCAGTGTATCATAGAAAATACCTTATAATATATCGTAATTTGTAGTGTATCATTGAAAATACCTTATAATATAACGTAATATGCAGTGTATCATTGAAAATACCTTATAATATAACGTAATATGCAGTGTATCATTGAAAATACCTTATGATATAACGTAATATGCAGTGTATCATTGAAAATACCTTATAATATAACGTAATATGCAGTGTATCATTGAAAATACCTTATGATATAACGTAATATGCAGTGTATCATTGAAAATACCTTATAATATATCGTAATTTGTAGTGTATCATTGAAAATACCATATAGTATAACGTAATATGCAGTGCATCATTGAAAATACCTCATAATATAACGTAATATGCAGTGTATCATTGAAAATACCTTATAATATAACGTAATATGCAGTGTATCATTGAAAATACCTTATAAAATATAGTAGTTTATCATTGAAAACATCTTATAATATAACGTAATACGCACTATATCATTGAAAATACCTTATGATATAACGTAATATGCAGTGTATCATTGAAAATACCTTATAATATAACGTAATATGCAGTGTATCATTGAAAATACCTTATGATATAACGTAATATGCAGTGTATCATTGAAAATACCTTATAATATAACGTAATATGCAGTGTATCATTGAAAATACCCTATAATATATCGTAATTTGTAGTGTATCATTAAAAATACCTTATAATATAACGTAATATGCAGTGTATCATTGAAAATACCTTATAAAATATAGTAGTTTATCATTGAAAACATCTTATAATATAACGTAATATGCACTATATCATTGAAAATACCTTATGATATAACGTAATATGCAGTGTATCATTGAAAATACCTTATAATATATCGTAATTTGTAGTGTATCATTGAAAATACCATATAGTATAACGTAATATGCAGTGCATCATTGAAAATACCTCATAATATAACGTAATATGCAGTGTATCATTGAAAATACCTTATAATATAACGTAATATGCAGTGTATCATTGAAAATACCTTATAATAAAACGTAATATGCAGTGTATCATTGAAAATACCTTATAATATAACGTAATATGCAGTGTGTCCTTGAAAATACCTCATAATATAACGTAATTTGTGGTGTATCATTAAAAATACCTTATAATATAACGTAATATGCAGTGTGTCCTTGAAAATACCTTATAATATAACGTAATATGCAGTGTATCATTGAAAATACCTTATAATATAACGTAATATGCAGTTTATCATTGAAAATACCTTATGATATAATGTAATATGCAGTGTATCATTGAAAATACCTTATAATATATGGTAATTTGTAGTGTATCAATGAAAATACCTTATAATATAACGTAATATGCAGTGTATCATTGAAAATACCATATAATATATCGTAATATGTAGTTTATCATTGAAAATACGTTATAATATAACGTAATATGCAGTGTATCATTGAAAATACCATATAATATAACGTAATATGCCGTGTATCATTGAAAATACCTTATAATAAAACGTAATATGCAGTGTATCATTGAAAATACCTTGGAATATATGGTAATTCTAGTCTATCAATGAAAATACCTTATAATACAACGTAATATGCAGTGTATCATTGAAAATACCTTATAATATATCGTAATTTGTAGTGTATCATTGAAAATACCATATAGTATAACGTAATATGCAGTGCATCATTGAAAATACCTTATAATATAACGTAATATGCAGTGTATCATTGAAAATACCTTATAGTATAACGTAATATGCAGTGCATCATTGAAAATACCTTATAATATAACGTAATATGCAGTGTATCATTGAAAATACCTTATAATATAACGTAATATGCAGTGTATCATTGAAAATACCTTATGATATAACGTAATATGCAGTGTATCATTGAAAATACCTTGGAATATATGGTAATTCTAGTCTATCAATGAAAATACCTTATAATACAACGTAATATGCAGTGTATCATTGATAATACCTTATAATATATCGTAATTTGTAGTGTATCATTGAAAATACCATATAGTATAACGTAATATGCAGTGCATCATTGAAAATACCTTATAATATAACGTAATATGCACTGTATCATTGAAAATACCTTATAATATAACGTAATATGCAGTGTATCATTGAAAATACTTTATAATATAACGTAATATGCAGTGTATCATTGAAAATACCATATAATATATCGTAATATATAGTTTATCATTGAAAATACTTTATAATATAACGTAATATGCAGTGTATCATTGAAAATATCATATAATATAACGTAATATGCAGTGAATCATTGAAAATACCTTATAATAAAACGTAATATGCAGTGTATCATTGAAAATACCTTAGAATATATGGTAATTCTAGTCTATCAATGAAAAAACCTTATAATAAAACGTAATATGCTGTGTATCATTGAAAATACCTTAGAATATATGGTAATTCTAGTCTATCAATGAAAATACCTTATAATACAACGTAATATGCAGTGTATCATTGAAAATACCTTATAATATATCGTAATTTGTAGTGTATCATTGAAAATACCATATAGTATAACGTAATATGCAGTGCATCATTGAAAATACCTTATAATATATAGTAGTTTATCATTGAAAACATCTTATAATATAACGTAATATGCAGTGTATCATTGAAGATACATTATGATATAACGTAATATGCAGTGTATCATTGAAAATACCATATAATATATCGTAATATATAGTTTATCATTGAAAATACTTTATAATATAACGTAATATGCAGTGTATCATTGAAAATACCTTATAATATATCGTAATTTGTAGTGTATCATTAAAAATACCTTGTAATATAACGTAATATGCAGTGTATCATTGAAAATACCTCATAATATAACGTAATATGCAGTGTATCATTGAAAACATCTTATAATATAACGTAATATGCAGTGTATCATTGAAAATACCTTATAATATAACGTAATATGGAGTGTATCATTGAAAATACCTTATGATATAATGTAATATGCAGTGTATCATTGAAAATACCTTATAATATATGGTAATTTGTAGTGTATCAATGAAAATACCTTATAATATAACGTAATATGCAGTGTATCATTGAAAATACTTTATAATATAACGTAATATGCAGTGTATCATTGAAAATACCATATAATATATCGTAATATATAGTTTATCATTGAAAATACTTTATAATATAACGTAATATGCAGTGTATCATTGAAAATATCATATAATATAACGTAATATGCAGTGAATCATTGAAAATACCTTATAATAAAACGTAATATGCAGTGTATCATTGAAAATACCTTAGAATATATGGTAATTCTAGTCTATCAATGAAAAAACCTTATAATAAAACGTAATATGCTGTGTATCATTGAAAATACCTTAGAATATATGGTAATTCTAGTCTATCAATGAAAATACCTTATAATACAACGTAATATGCAGTGTATCATTGAAAATACCTTATAATATATCGTAATTTGTAGTGTATCATTGAAAATACCATATAGTATAACGTAATATGCAGTGCATCATTGAAAATACCTTATAATATATAGTAGTTTATCATTGAAAACATCTTATAATATAACGTAATATGCAGTGTATCATTGAAGATACATTATGATATAACGTAATATGCAGTGTATCATTGAAAATACCATATAATATATCGTAATATATAGTTTATCATTGAAAATACTTTATAATATAACGTAATATGTAGTGTATCATTGAAAATACCTTATAATATAACGTAATATGCAGTGTATCATTGAAAATACCTTATAATAAAACGTAATATGCAGTGTATCATTGAAAATACCTTAGAATATATGGTAATTCTAGTCTATCAATGAAAATACTTTATAATACAACGTAATATGCAGTGTATCATTGAAAATACCTTATAATATATCATAATTTGAAGTGTATCATTGAAAATACCATATAGTATAACGTAATATGCAGTGCATCATTGAAAATTCCTTATAATATATAGCAGTTTATCATTGAAAACATCTTATAATATAACGTAATATGCAGTGTATCATTGAAGATACATTATGATATAACGTAATATGCAGTGTATCATTGAAAATACCATATAATATATCGTAATATGTAGTTTATCATTGAAAATACCATATAATATATCGTAATATGTAGTTTATCATTGAAAATACGTTATAATATAACGTAATATGCAGTGTATCATTGAAAATACCATATAATATAACGTAATATGACGTGTATCATTGAAAATACCTTATAATAAAACGTAATATGCAGTGTATCATTGAAAATACCTTGGAATATATGGTAATTCTAGTCTATCAATGAAAATACCTTATAATACAACGTAATATGCAGTGTATCATTGAAAATACCTTATAATAAAACGTAATATGCACTGTATCATTGAAAATACCTTATAATATAACGTAATATGCAGTGTATCATTGAAAATACCTTATAATATAACGTAATATGCAGTGTATCATTGAAAATACCTTAGAATATATGGTAATTCTAGTCTATCAATGAAAATACCTTATAATACAACGTAATATGCAGTGTATCATTGAAAATACCTTATAATATATCGTAATTTGTAGTGTATCATTGAAAATACCATATAGTATAACGTAATATGCAGTGCATCATTGAAAATACCTTATAATATATAGTAGTTTATCATTGAAAACATCTTATAATATAACGTAATATGCAGTGTATCATTGAAAATACCTTATAATATAACGTAATATGCAGTGTATCATTGAAAATACCTTATAATATATCGTAATTTTTTAGTGTATCATTGAAAATACCTAATAATATAATGTAATATGCAGTGTATCATTGAAAATACCTTATAATAAAACGTAATATGCAGTGTATCATTGAAAATACCTTATAATATAACGTAATATGCAGTGTATCATTGAAAATACCTTATAATATAACGTAATATGCAGTGTATCATTGAAAATACCTTATGATATAACGTAATATGCAGTGTATCATTGAAAATACCTTATAATAAAACGTAATATGCTGTGTATCATTAAAAATACCTTATAATAAAACGTAATATGCAGTGTATCATTGAAAATACCTTAGAATATATGGTAATTCTAGTCTATCAATGAAAATACTTTATAATACAACGTAATATGCAGTGTATCATTGAAAATACCTTATAATATATCGTAATTTGTAGTGTATCATTGAAAATACCATATAGTATAACGTAATATGCAGTGCATCATTGAAAATACCTTATAATATATAGTAGTTTATCATTGAAAACATCTTATAATATAACGTAATATGCAGTGTATCATTGAAGATACATTATGATATAACGTAATATGCAGTGTATCATTGAAAATACCATATAATATATCGTAATATGTAGTTTATCATTGAAAATACGTTATAATATAACGTAATATGCAGTGTATCATTGAAAATACCATATAATATAACGTAATATGACGTGTATCATTGAAAATACCTTATAATAAAACGTAATATGCAGTGTATCATTGAAAATACCTTGGAATATATGGTAATTCTAGTCTATCAATGAAAATACCTTATAATACAACGTAATATGCAGTGTATCATTGAAAATACCTTATAATATATCGTAATTTGTAGTGTATCATTGAAAATACCATATAGTATAACGTAATATGCAGTGCATCATTGAAAATACCATATAATATATCGTAATATGTAGTTTATCATTGAAAATACGTTATAATATAACGTAATATGCAGTGTATCATTGAAAATACCATATAATATAACGTAATATGCACTGTATCAATGAAAATACCTTATAATATAACGTAATATGCAGTGTATCATTGAAAATGCTTTATGATATAACGTAATATGCAGTGTATCATTGAAAATACCTTATAATAAAACGTAATATGCAGTGTATCATTGAAAATACCTTAGAATATATGGTAATTCTAGTCTATCAATGAAAATACCTTATAATACAACGTAATATGCAGTTTATCATTGAAAATACCTTATAATAAAACGTAATATGCACTGTATCATTGAAAATACCTTATAATATAACGTAATATGCAGTGTATCATTGAAAATACCTTATAATATAACGTAATATGCAGTGTATCATTGAAAATACATTATAAAATATAGTAGTTTATCATTGAAAACATCTTATAATATAACGTAATATGCACTATATCATTGAAAATACCTTATGATATAACGTAATATGCAGTGTATCATTGAAAATACCTTATAATATATGGTAATTTGAACTGTATCAATCAAAATACCTTCTAATATATCGTAATATGCAGTGTATCATTGAAAATACCTTATAATAAAACGTAATATGCAGTGTATCATTGAAAATACCTTATAATATAACGTAATATGCAGTGTATCATTGAAAATACCTTATAATATAACGTAATATGCAGTGTATCATTGAAAATACCTTATGATATAACGTAATATGCAGTGTATCATTGAAAATACCTTATAATAAAACGTAATATGCTGTGTATCATTGAAAATACCTTATAATAAAACGTAATATGCAGTGTATCATTGAAAATACCTTAGAATATATGGTAATTCTAGTCTATCAATGAAAATACCTTATAATACAACGTAATATGCAGTGTATCATTGAAAATACCTTATAATATATCGTAATTTGTAGTGTATCATTGAAAATACCATATAGTATAACGTAATATGCAGTGCATCATTGAAAATACCTTATAATATATAGTAGTTTATCATTGAAAACATCTTATAATATAACGTAATATGCAGTGTATCATTGAAGATACATTATGATATAACGTAATATGCAGTGTATCATTGAAAATACCATATAATATATCGTAATATGTAGTTTATCATTGAAAATACGTTATAATATAACGTAATATGCAGTGTATCATTGAAAATACCATATAATATAACGTAATATGACGTGTATCATTGAAAATACCTTATAATAAAACGTAATATGCAGTGTATCATTGAAAATACCTTGGAATATATGGTAATTCTAGTCTATCAATGAAAATACCTTATAATACAACGTAATATGCAGTGTATCATTGAAAATACCTTATAATATATCGTAATTTGTAGTGTATCATTGAAAATACCATATAGTATAACGTAATATGCAGTGCATCATTGAAAATACCATATAATATATCGTAATATGTAGTTTATCATTGAAAATACGTTATAATATAACGTAATATGCAGTGTATCATTGAAAATACCATATAATATAACGTAATATGCACTGTATCACTGAAAATACCTTATAATATAACGTAATATGCAGTGTATCATTGAAAATGCTTTATGATATAACGTAATATGCAGTGTATCATTGAAAATACCTTATAATAAAACGTAATATGCAGTGTATCATTGAAAATACCTTAGAATATATGGTAATTCTAGTCTATCAATGAAAATACCTTATAATACAACGTAATATGCAGTTTATCATTGAAAATACCTTATAATAAAACGTAATATGCACTGTATCATTGAAAATACCTTATAATATAACGTAATATGCAGTGTATCATTGAAAATACCTTATAATATAACGTAATATGCAGTGTATCATTGAAAATACATTATAAAATATAGTAGTTTATCATTGAAAACATCTTATAATATAACGTAATATGCACTATATCATTGAAAATACCTTATGATATAACGTAATATGCAGTGTATCATTGAAAATACCTTATAATATATGGTAATTTGAACTGTATCAATCAAAATACCTTCTAATATATCGTAATATGCAGTGTATCATTGAAAATACCTTATAATATAACGTAATATGCAGTGTATCATTGAAAATACCTTATAATATAACGTAATATGCAGTGTATCATTGAAAATACCTTATGATATAACGTAATATGCAGTGTATCATTGAAAATACCTTATAATATAACGTAATATGCAGTGTATCATTGAAAATACCTTATGATATAACGTAATATGCAGTGTATCATTGAAAATACCTTATAATATAACGTAATATGCAGTGTATCATTGAAAATACCTTATGATATAACGTAATATGCAGTGTATCATTGAAAATACCTTATAATATAACGTAATATGCAGTGTATCATTGAAAATACCTTATAATATATCGTAATTTGTAGTGTATCATTAAAAATACCTTATAATATAACGTAATATGCAGTGTATCATTGAAAATACCTTATAAAATATAGTAGTTTATCATTGAAAACATCTTATAATATAACGTAATATGCACTATATCATTGAAAATACCTTATGATATAACGTAATATGCAGTGTATCATTGAAAATACCTTATAATATATGGTAATTTGAACTGTATCAATCAAAATACCTTCTAATATATCGTAATATGCAGTGTATCATAGAAAATACCTTATAATATATCGTAATTTGTAGTGTATCATTGAAAATACCTTATAATATAACGTAATATGCAGTGTATCATTGAAAATACCTTATAATATAACGTAATATGCAGTGTATCATTGAAAATACCTTATGATATAACGTAATATGCAGTGTATCATTGAAAATACCTTATAATATAACGTAATATGCAGTGTATCATTGAAAATACCTTATGATATAACGTAATATGCAGTGTATCATTGAAAATACCTTATAATATATCGTAATTTGTAGTGTATCATTGAAAATACCATATAGTATAACGTAATATGCAGTGCATCATTGAAAATACCTCATAATATAACGTAATATGCAGTGTATCATTGAAAATACCTTATAATATAACGTAATATGCAGTGTATCATTGAAAATACCTTATAAAATATAGTAGTTTATCATTGAAAACATCTTATAATATAACGTAATACGCACTATATCATTGAAAATACCTTATGATATAACGTAATATGCAGTGTATCATTGAAAATACCTTATAATATAACGTAATATGCAGTGTATCATTGAAAATACCTTATAATATATCGTAATTTTTTAGTGTATCATTGAAAATACCTAATAATATAATGTAATATGCAGTGTATCATTGAAAATACCTTATAATAAAACGTAATATGCAGTGTATCATTGAAAATACCTTATAATATAACGTAATATGCAGTGTATCATTGAAAATACCTTATAATAAAACGTAATATGCTGTGTATCATTAAAAATACCTTATAATAAAACGTAATATGCAGTGTATCATTGAAAATACCTTAGAATATATGGTAATTCTAGTCTATCAATGAAAATACTTTATAATACAACGTAATATGCAGTGTATCATTGAAAATACCTTATAATATATCGTAATTTGTAGTGTATCATTGAAAATACCATATAGTATAACGTAATATGCAGTGCATCATTGAAAATACCTTATAATATATAGTAGTTTATCATTGAAAACATCTTATAATATAACGTAATATGCAGTGTATCATTGAAGATACATTATGATATAACGTAATATGCAGTGTATCATTGAAAATACCATATAATATATCGTAATATGTAGTTTATCATTGAAAATACGTTATAATATAACGTAATATGCAGTGTATCATTGAAAATACCATATAATATAACGTAATATGACGTGTATCAGTGCAGTGTATCATTGAAAATGCTTTATGATATAACGTAATATGCAGTGTATCATTGAAAATACCTTATAATATAACGTAATATGCAGTGTATCATTGAAAATACCTTGGAATATATGGTAATTCTAGTCTATCAATGAAAATACCTTATAATACAACGTAATATGCAGTGTATCATTGATAATACCTTATAATATATCGTAATTTGTAGTGTATCATTGAAAATACCATATAGTATAACGTAATATGCAGTGCATCATTGAAAATACCTTATAATATAACGTAATATGCACTGTATCATTGAAAATACCTTATAATATAACGTAATATGCAGTGTATCATTGAAAATACTTTATAATATAACGTAATATGCAGTGTATCATTGAAAATACCATATAATATATCGTAATATATAGTTTATCATTGAAAATACTTTATAATATAACGTAATATGCAGTGTATCATTGAAAATATCATATAATATAACGTAATATGCAGTGAATCATTGAAAATACCTTATAATAAAACGTAATATGCAGTGTATCATTGAAAATACCTTAGAATATATGGTAATTCTAGTCTATCAATGAAAAAACCTTATAATAAAACGTAATATGCTGTGTATCATTGAAAATACCTTAGAATATATGGTAATTCTAGTCTATCAATGAAAATACCTTATAATACAACGTAATATGCAGTGTATCATTGAAAATACCTTATAATATATCGTAATTTGTAGTGTATCATTGAAAATACCATATAGTATAACGTAATATGCAGTGCATCATTGAAAATACCTTATAATATATAGTAGTTTATCATTGAAAACATCTTATAATATAACGTAATATGCAGTGTATCATTGAAGATACATTATGATATAACGTAATATGCAGTGTATCATTGAAAATACCATATAATATATCGTAATATATAGTTTATCATTGAAAATACTTTATAATATAACGTAATATGCAGTGTATCATTGAAAATACCTTATAATATATCGTAATTTGTAGTTTATCATTAAAAATACCTTGTAATATAACGTAATATGCAGTGTATCATTGAAAATACCTCATAATATAACGTAATATGCAGTGTATCATTGAAAACATCTTATAATATAACGTAATATGCAGTGTATCATTGAAAATACCTTATAATATAACGTAATATGGAGTGTATCATTGAAAATACCTTATGATATAATGTAATATGCAGTGTATCATTGAAAATACCTTATAATATATGGTAATTTGTAGTGTATCAATGAAAATACCTTATAATATAACGTAATATGCAGTGTATCATTGAAAATACTTTATAATATAACGTAATATGCAGTGTATCATTGAAAATACCATATAATATATCGTAATATATAGTTTATCATTGAAAATACTTTATAATATAACGTAATATGCAGTGTATCATTGAAAATATCATATAATATAACGTAATATGCAGTGAATCATTGAAAATACCTTATAATAAAACGTAATATGCAGTGTATCATTGAAAATACCTTAGAATATATGGTAATTCTAGTCTATCAATGAAAAAACCTTATAATAAAACGTAATATGCTGTGTATCATTGAAAATACCTTAGAATATATGGTAATTCTAGTCTATCAATGAAAATACCTTATAATACAACGTAATATGCAGTGTATCATTGAAAATACCTTATAATATATCGTAATTTGTAGTGTATCATTGAAAATACCATATAGTATAACGTAATATGCAGTGCATCATTGAAAATACCTTATAATATATAGTAGTTTATCATTGAAAACATCTTATAATATAACGTAATATGCAGTGTATCATTGAAGATACATTATGATATAACGTAATATGCAGTGTATCATTGAAAATACCATATAATATATCGTAATATATAGTTTATCATTGAAAATACTTTATAATATAACGTAATATGTAGTGTATCATTGAAAATACCTTATAATATAACGTAATATGCAGTGTATCATTGAAAATACCTTATAATAAAACGTAATATGCAGTGTATCATTGAAAATACCTTAGAATATATGGTAATTCTAGTCTATCAATGAAAATACTTTATAATACAACGTAATATGCAGTGTATCATTGAAAATACCTTATAATATATCATAATTTGAAGTGTATCATTGAAAATACCATATAGTATAACATAATATGCAGTGCATCATTGAAAATTCCTTATAATATATAGCAGTTTATCATTGAAAACATCTTATAATATAACGTAATATGCAGTGTATCATTGAAGATACATTATGATATAACGTAATATGCAGTGTATCATTGAAAATACCATATAATATATCGTAATATGTAGTTTATCATTGAAAATACCATATAATATATCGTAATATGTAGTTTATCATTGAAAATACGTTATAATATAACGTAATATGCAGTGTATCATTGAAAATACCATATAATATAACGTAATATGACGTGTATCATTGAAAATACCTTATAATAAAACGTAATATGCAGTGTATCATTGAAAATACCTTGGAATATATGGTAATTCTAGTCTATCAATGAAAATACCTTATAATACAACGTAATATGCAGTGTATCATTGAAAATACCTTATAATAAAACGTAATATGCACTGTATCATTGAAAATACCTTATAATATAACGTAATATGCAGTGTATCATTGAAAATACCTTATAATATAACGTAATATGCAGTGTATCATTGAAAATACCTTAGAATATATGGTAATTCTAGTCTATCAATGAAAATACCTTATAATACAACGTAATATGCAGTGTATCATTGAAAATACCTTATAATATATCGTAATTTGTAGTGTATCATTGAAAATACCATATAGTATAACGTAATATGCAGTGCATCATTGAAAATACCTTATAATATATAGTAGTTTATCATTGAAAACATCTTATAATATAACGTAATATGCAGTGTATCATTGAAAATACCTTATAATATAACGTAATATGCAGTGTATCATTGAAAATACCTTATAATATATCGTAATTTTTTAGTGTATCATTGAAAATACCTAATAATATAATGTAATATGCAGTGTATCATTGAAAATACCTTATAATAAAACGTAATATGCAGTGTATCATTGAAAATACCTTATAATATAACGTAATATGCAGTGTATCATTGAAAATACCTTATAATATAACGTAATATGCAGTGTATCATTGAAAATACCTTATGATATAACGTAATATGCAGTGTATCATTGAAAATACCTTATAATAAAACGTAATATGCTGTGTATCATTAAAAATACCTTATAATAAAACGTAATATGCAGTGTATCATTGAAAATACCTTAGAATATATGGTAATTCTAGTCTATCAATGAAAATACTTTATAATACAACGTAATATGCAGTGTATCATTGAAAATACCTTATAATATATCGTAATTTGTAGTGTATCATTGAAAATACCATATAGTATAACGTAATATGCAGTGCATCATTGAAAATACCTTATAATATATAGTAGTTTATCATTGAAAACATCTTATAATATAACGTAATATGCAGTGTATCATTGAAGATACATTATGATATAACGTAATATGCAGTGTATCATTGAAAATACCATATAATATATCGTAATATGTAGTTTATCATTGAAAATACGTTATAATATAACGTAATATGCAGTGTATCATTGAAAATACCATATAATATAACGTAATATGACGTGTATCATTGAAAATACCTTATAATAAAACGTAATATGCAGTGTATCATTGAAAATACCTTGGAATATATGGTAATTCTAGTCTATCAATGAAAATACCTTATAATACAACGTAATATGCAGTGTATCATTGAAAATACCTTATAATATATCGTAATTTGTAGTGTATCATTGAAAATACCATATAGTATAACGTAATATGCAGTGCATCATTGAAAATACCTTATAATATATCGTAATATGTAGTTTATCATTGAAAATACGTTATAATATAACGTAATATGCAGTGTATCATTGAAAATACCATATAATATAACGTAATATGCACTGTATCACTGAAAATACCTTATAATATAACGTAATATGCAGTGTATCATTGAAAATACCTTATAATATAACGTAATATGCAGTGTATCATTGAAAATACCTTATAATAAAACGTAATATGCAGTGTATCATTGAAAATACCTTAGAATATATGGTAATTCTAGTCTATCAATGAAAATACCTTATAATACAACGTAATATGCAGTTTATCATTGAAAATACCTTATAATAAAACGTAATATGCACTGTATCATTGAAAATACCTTATAATATAACGTAATATGCAGTGTATCATTGAAAATACCTTATAATATAACGTAATATGCAGTGTATCATTGAAAATACCTTATAATAAAACGTAATATGCAGTGTATCATTGAAAATACCTTAGAATATATGGTAATTCTAGTCTATCAATGAAAATACCTTATAATACAACGTAATATGCAGTGTATCATTGAAAATACCTTATAATATATCGTAATTTGTAGTGTATCATTGAAAATACCATATAGTATAACGTAATATGCAGTGCATCATTGAAAATACCTTATAATATATAGTAGTTTATCATTGAAAACATCTTATAATATAACGTAATATGCAGTGTATCATTGAAGATACATTATGATATAACGTAATATGCAGTATATCATTGAAAATACCTTATTATATATGGTAATTTGAACTGTATCAATCAAAATACCTTCTAATATATCGTAATATGCAGTGTATCATCGAAAATACCTTATAATATATCGTAATTTGTAGTGTATCATTGAAAATACCATATAGTATAACGTAATATGCAGTGCATCATTGAAAATACCTAATAATATATAGTAGTTTATCATTGAAAATACCTTATAATATAACGTAATATGCAGTGTATCATTGAAAATACCTTATAATATAACGTAATATGCAGTGTATCATTGAAAATACCTTATAATAAAACGTAATATGCAGTGTATCATTGAAAATACCTTAGAATATATGGTAATTCTAGTCTATCAATGAAAATACCTTATAATACAACGTAATATGCAGTGTATCATTGAAAATACCTTATAATATATCGTAATTTGTAGTGTATCATTGAAAATACCATATAGTATAACGTAATATGCAGTGCATCATTGAAAATACCTTATAATATATAGTAGTTTATCATTGAAAACATCTTATAATATAACGTAATATGCAGTGTATCATTGAAGATACATTATGATATAACGTAATATGCAGTGTATCATTGAAAATACCTTATTATATATGGTAATTTGAACTGTATCAATCAAAATACCTTCTAATATATCGTAATATGCAGTGTATCATCGAAAATACCTTATAATATATCGCAATTTTTTAGTGTATCATTGAAAATACCTAATAATATAATGTAATATGCAGTGTATCATTGAAAATACCTTATAATAAAACGTAATATGCAGTGTATCATTGAAAATACCTTATAATATAACGTAATATGCAGTGTATCATTGAAAATACCTTATAATATAACGTAATATGCTGTGTATCTTTGAAAATACCTTATGATACAACGTAATATGCAGTGTATCATTGAAAATACCTTATAATATATCGTAATTTGTAGTGTATCATTGAAAATACCATATAGTATAACGTAATATGCAGTGCATCATTGAAAATACCTTATAATATAACGTAATATGTAGTGTATCATTGAAAATACCTTATAATATAACGTAATATGCAGTGTATCATTGAAAATACCTTATAATAAAACGTAATATGCAGTGTATCATTGAAAATACCTTAGAATATATGGTAATTCTAGTCTATCAATGAAAATACCTTATAATACAACGTAATATGCAGTGTATCATTGAAAATACCTTATAATATATCGTAATTTGAAGTGTATCATTGAAAATACCATATAGTATAACGTAATATGCAGTGCATCATTGAAAATACCTTATAATATATAGCAGTTTATCATTGAAAACATCTTATAATATAACGTAATATGCAGTGTATCATTGAAGATACATTATGATATAACGTAATATGCAGTGTATCATTGAAAATACCATATAATATATCGTAATATGTAGTTTACCATTGAAAATACCATATAATATATCGTAATATGTAGTTTATCATTGAAAATACGTTATAATATAACGTAATATGCAGTGTATCATTGAAAATACCATATAATATAACGTAATATGACGTGTATCATTGAAAATACCTTATAATAAAACGTAATATGCAGTGTATCATTGAAAATACCTTGGAATATATGGTAATTCTAGTCTATCAATGAAAATACCTTATAATACAACGTAATATGCAGTGTATCATTGAAAATACCTTATAATAAAACGTAATATGCAGTGTATCATTGAAAATACCTTAGAATATATGGTAATTCTAGTCTATCAATGAAAATACCTTATAATACAACGTAATATGCAGTGTATCATTGAAAATACCTTATAATAAAACGTAATATGCAGTGTATCATTGAAAATACCTTATAATATAACGTAATATGCAGTGTATCATTGAAAATACCTTATAATATAACGTAATATGCAGTGTATCATTGAAAATACCTTATAATAAAACGTAATATGCAGTGTATCATTGAAAATACCTTAGAATATATGGTAATTCTAGTCTATCAATGAAAATACCTTATAATACAACGTAATATGCAGTGTATCATTGAAAATACCTTATAATATATCGTAATTTGTAGTGTATCATTGAAAATACCATATAGTATAACGTAATATGCAGTGCATCATTGAAAATACCTTATAATATATAGTAGTTTATCATTGAAAACATCTTATAATATAACGTAATATGCAGTGTATCATTGAAGATACATTATGATATAACGTAATATGCAGTATATCATTGAAAATACCTTATGATATAACGTAATATGCAGTGTATCATTGAAAATACCTTATAATAAAACGTAATATGCTGTGTATCATTGAAAATACCTTATGATATAATGTAATATGCAGTGTATCATTGAAAATACCTTATAATATATGGTAATTTGTAGTGTATCAATGAAAATACCTTATAATACAACGTAATATGCAGTGTATCATTGTAAATCTATATATATAAAAATGGATGTTTGTATATATATGATTAAGAAACTTCGAAACTGTTTAACCGATCAACATGAAACTTGGCACGTATATGTGTTTTTTCGGGGAGAAGGTTTTTACGCTGTTCAATTTTTTTTATCTCGCCGCTGTAGATGGCGCTGCAATACATCAAATTATATACCGTTGAACCTATCGCTATGAAAATTGATATACATAGGTATTTGAGCACGAGGAATATTTTCCAGCTATCCACTTTGTTGTAACTCGCCATCATATTGACGACAAAACACAATCTATATATATAAAAATGGATGTTTGTAAAGATATATATGTATATGATTAATAGACTTCGAAACTGTTTAACCGATCAACATGAAACTTGGCACGTATATGTGTTTTTTCGGGGAGAAGGTTTTTACGCTGTTCAATTTTTTTTATCTCGCCGCTGTAGATGGCGCTGCAATACATCAACTTCTATACCGTTGAATCTATTTCTATGAAAATTGGTATACATAGGTATTGAGCACGAGAAATATTTTCCCGCTATCCACTTTGTTGTAACTCACCATCATATTGACGAGAAAACAGAATAATTTATGATTTTTAATGTTTTAATGTTTGAAATGCCCTCCAAAAAATCAAACATTGGTAGAAGAACCAGACATACGCGGCAAGTGTCATCCAGTAGAGCTGCTGAAACATCTGAAGAGCGAGTGGCACGAGTTGAAAACCTACGAGTGCGAGCTTCTACAACAAGAGCTGTTGAAACATTTGAAGAGCGAGATACACGACGTGAAGGTCAACGCTTACGGCAGAATCGATCAACCCCCAAAAAATCAAACATTGGAAGAAGTACCAGACATACGCGGCAAGTGTCAGCCAGTAGAGCTGCTGAAACATCTAAAGAGCTGTTGAAACATTAGAAGAGCGAGTCGCACGAGTTGAAATCCTACGAGTGCGAGCTTCTACATCAAGAGCTGCTGAAACATCTGAAGAGCGAGATACACGACGTCAAGGTCAACGCTTACGGCAGAGTCGATCAAGAACGAGAATCGATCTCAAGAAAGCGGCGTTCAATTACAATAAAAACTTTGATTACAGAATGCATCACGATGTTGCCATCGGACCAATGACTAATTTGTGCTTTCATTGTCGCGCTTTGAAGTTTCAGAAAGAATCGCCTGGCATGTGTTGCTCTAATGGCAAAATCAACTTGCCACCACTGGCTGAGGTACCAGAACCACTTTTAACTTATGTGGCTGGAGTTACTCGGGAGTCCAAACACTTTCTACAGCATATTCGTAAATACAACTCATGCTTTCAAATGACATCGTTTGGAGCAACGAATATTGTGAGATATGGTAATTTCATGCCCACATTCAAAGTCCAAGGACAAGTGTATCATCAAATTGGTTCACTTCTTCCAGTAACCGATGAAGATCCACAGTTTTTGCAAATTTATTTCATGGACAATGTCGAGGAAGAGGTTGATCGACGATGCACATTTAGTGCAGTAACAGATCGAAGAATTATTGCTAAATTACGAGCATTATTCCACGAACATAACTGTTTGGTCCGAGATTTCAAATCCGCATTAGAGGATGTGAGAGCGGATGATTTAAAAGTCATTATCAGGGCAGACAAAACGCCATTGAATGAGCATGAAAGACGTTTCAATGCTCCAACGGCCACTGAAGTAGCAGCTGTAATTGTCGGAACAGAGATTACCCGCCGAGATATTGTTATCAGCAGACGAGATCAAACCAAGCAACGTGTTGCTGAAACACACCGATCGTACGATGCTCTTCAATATCCAATACTGTTTCCGCGAGGAGAAGACGGATATCATTTCGAAGTTTATCAAACTAATCCCATCACAGGTGCTGCGACAACGAAAAGAGTCAGTTGTATGGATTTTTATGCATACCGAATCATGATTCGTTCCCAACAATGTAACCATATTCTGAAGTGTCGTCAACTTTTCCAACAATTCATCGTTGATATGTACGCTAAAGTTGAAAGTGAACGACTCAATTACATTCGTTACAATCAATCGAAGCTTCGAGTCGAAGATTACATTCATTTGCGAGATGCAATTGCGAATAATGGAACAGTTGCTAACATTGGACAAATGGTTATACTTCCAGCTTCGTATACTGGAAGTCCAAGACATATGCAAGAATATACTCAGGATGCTCTAACATATGTTCGCAAATACGGACGTCCAGATCTTTTTATCACGTTCACATGCAATCCATCTTGGACTGAAATCAAAGATTTACTTTTACTTGGTCAGCAACCATTCCATCGGCATGACCTCACAGCGAGAGTTTTCAAACAAAAATTAATACGTTTTATGGATCTCATCACTAAGAATCATATATACGGAGAAACTCGCTGCTGGATGTATTCGATTGAATGGCAGAAAAGAGGTCTACCACATGCCCATATCTTAATTTGGTTGGTTGAAAGAATTGCTCGAACTCAAATTGACGATATTATTAATGCTGAACTGCCCGATCCAGAAGAAGATCCAGAATTATTTGAAATTGTCAAAAAACATATGATTCACGGACCATGTGGACTATACAACCCACATTCACCATGCATGAAAGATGGAAAATGCACTAAAAAGTATCCACGTCAAATGATACAAGAAACACAGACTGGTGGCGATGGTTATCCGCTGTACAGACGACGAAAACCAGATGATGGAGGACACACAACAACTATCAAAATCAATAACGTTTATTTCGAAATTGATAACCAGTGGATTGTGCCCTATTCTCCTATTCTTTCCAAATCATTCAATGCGCATATCAACGTGGAAGTCTGCAATTCAGTTAAATCAATTAAATACATATGTAAATATGTGAATAAAGGCAGCGATATGGCAGTTTTCGGACTTGCGAATCCCAATACTCCCGTTAATGAAGTAGAACAATTTCAAATGGGACGTTATATTAGTAGTAATGAAGCTGTATGGCGAATTCTTGGATTCGATATTCATGAACGCTTTCCTGCTGTTGTACATCTCAGTGTTCACTTGGAAAACGGTCAACGAGTCTACTTCACGGAAGTGAATGCACTCCACAGAGCTGCAGATCCACCAAACACAACGTTGACCGCTTTTTTCCAATTGTGTGCAGCTGACGAATTCGCGAAAACGCTGTTATATCATGAAGTCCCGCAATATTACACTTGGAATCAATCGACGAAGAAATTTTACAGAAGAAAACGAGGCGCCAGGCATTCTTCAATAGCTGGCATATTTTTCTCTGGAACATTGGGACGAGTATATACTGTTCATCCGAATAATAGTGAATGCTACTATTTGCGAATGCTGCTTCACGTGGTCAAAGGACCAACATCGTTTCAAGCAGTCAAAACCATCGATGGTCAAGTATGCCAGACATACAGAGAAACATGTTTCAAACTTGGTTTGCTTGAAAATGATCAACATTGGGACAACACATTGACAGAAGCATCTGAAACACGTCATGCTCACCAAATACGAAATCTGTTCGCCATAATCTTGACAACCTGTGCGCCATCTGATCCGAAAGATCTATGGGAAAAACACAAAGAAAATATGAGCGAAGACATACTTCTCCGAGAACGCAGAGACAACCCCGGCCTGGATGTACAATATTCGGAAGATATTTATAATGAAGCCTTGATATTGCTTGAGGATATGTGTTTGTCGATTAACAACAAACTTCTTAATCAGCTTGGGCTATTTACACCGGACCGTAACAGAAACGATGTTGTTGATAGAGACGTATTGCGAGAAAAACAATATGATGTCGATGCGCTACAAGTTTATGTTGAGGCTCAGAAAAGGCTCTTAACACATGATCAACGACTCGCGTACGATACAGTTATGGAGTATGTACGAGGCGGAAATGGTGGACTCCTTTTTCTTGATGCACCAGGAGGCACAGGAAAAACATTTCTACTCAATTTAATACTCGCCGAAATTCGAATGAAGAATGAGATTGCTGTGGCTGTAGCATCATCGGGGATTGCAGCAACACTACTTGATGGAGGACGCACGGCGCATTCGGCTTTCAAGCTGCCATTAAATCTAAATCTTGCTACAGATCCGCTTTGTAACATTGGAAAAACATCTGGAATGGCAACTGTATTGAAAAAATGCAAAATCATTATTTGGGATGAATGTACCATGATACATAAGAAAGGACTTGAAGCACTTGATCGTACTCTACGAGATTTTCGAAGCGATCAACATCAAATGGGCGGAGCTCTGATATTGCTCGCCGATGATTTCCGTCAAACTTTGCCCGTCATTCTAAGATCGACACCAGCAGACGAGCTGAACGCATGCCTGAAGAATTCGGCTCTTTGGAGACATGTGAAGAAAATTACACTTTCAACCAATATGCGTGTGCATTTACTTGGAAATGATATTTCTGCACAAATATTCGTCAAGCAACTTTTAGATATGGGCAATGGCAAACTTCCGGTTATTCCTGAAACACAGGAGATATCGTTCCCACAAAACTTCTGTCAACTTCAATCATCAATTGAAGATCTTGAAATGAAGGTTTTTCCGAACATCGTTAACAACTTCAGGAATCACAATTGGCTATCCGAGAGAGCTATTTTAGCTCCAAAAAATGATGACGTTAATCGAATCAATAACAGGATTCAATTGAAAATTCCTGGTGTGGTTACCAAATATAAATCCATCGATACAGTTACAGAAGAGGATCAAGCGGTAAATTATCCAATAGAATTTCTGAATTCATTGGAGCCTGCTGGAATGCCACCACACACATTAACGTTGAAAGTTGGTTCACCAATACTGCTCCTTCGGAATCTCAACACGCCAAAGTTGTGCAACGGAACTAGACTTTCAGTGAAAAAACTGATGCCGAATGTGATTGAAGCAACAATAATTAACGGCAAATGTAAAGGAGATGTGCTTATTCCACGCATTCCAATGATTCCCACTGATTTGCCCTTCACATTCAAACGACTGCAGTTTCCTGTGCGTCTTGCTTTCGCGATGACAATCAACAAAGCTCAAGGGCAGTCACTGCGCGTTGTCGGATTAAATTTAGAAAATCCATGTTTTTCGCATGGCCAACTATATGTCGCTTGCTCCAGAGTAGGAACTCCAAAATGTCTATACATATATACACCAAATCAAAAAACCAAAAATATTGTTTATCCACTCGCCTTACGCTAAATGTTAGCATTAGTTTAAATTGTTTAATGACCAAAATCTAAATTTGGGTTGCGTTTTCAAGGTCATTTGAAGGTCAACTTTGTTTTTTCAAATGGGTAAAAAGTGCGCGGATAAAAAAAAGTATCCTACGAAAATTATTGGTCTTTTTACGTACAATAAGATCCCATAATAAAAAATATAGGTTTCCATTTGAAAAAACAAAGTTGACCTTAAAATGACCTTGAACACGCCACCCAAATAAAAAACTGATACTGCCCCCCCTTTCCCTCTTGAAATGCTTGGATACGTGTTGCACACTTTTTTAATATCTTTCATATTTTTCGAGATATTCGGCTGGAAAGTTTTCAAATGAACACCCGGTATAATAAAATCGTGTCCGTCTGTCTGTGTGTGACGACATCAACTGAGAACGGCTGAACGTAGAAAGCTGGGGTTTGAACCATTAGAGGCGGAGTTTCTTCGAGAAGGTTTTAGAGCAAACCGCATTCGAAAAAGTCAATTTGTTCATAAGTTGTGACGTCATTACTGATCAAAGATAACTTTTTCGCCCACTTTGGGCACGTTACTGTTTATAAACTGGTTGCACCTGTATTCAATTTGACAGAGCGAGGGAGTGAGAGAGAGGGAGAGAGAGGGAGAGAGAGGGGGAACTTGTGGAAAGGGGAAGAGAGGGGAAAAGTGACAGGTAAAAACATGCTTTTAAAAAATACTGAGCCACAGCAACGCGTGGCGGGGGAAAGCTAGTACCTTATAATATAACGTAATATGCAGTGTATCATTGAAAATACCTTATGATATAATGTAATATGCAGTGTATCATTGAAAATACCTTATAATATATGGTAATTTGTAGTGTATCAATGAAAATACCTTATAATATATGGTAATTTGTAGTGTATCAATGAAAATACCATATAATACAACGTAATATGCAGTGTATCATTGAAAATACCTTATAATATATCGTAATTTGTAGTGTATCATTGAAAATACCATATAGTATAACGTAATATGCAGTGCATCATTGAAAATACCTTATAATATAACGTAATATGTAGTGTATCATTGAAAATACCTTATAATAAAACGTAATATGCAGTGTATCATTGAAAATACCTTAGAATATATGGTAATTCTAGTCTATCAATGAAAATACTTTATAATACAACGTAATATACAGTGTATCATTGAAAATACCTTATAATATATCGTAATTTGTAGTGTATCATTGAAAATACCATATAGTATAACGTAATATGCAGTGCATCATTGAAAATACCTTATAATATATAGTAGTTTATCATTGAAAACATCTTATAATATAACGTCATATGCAGTGTATCATTGAAGATACATTATGATATAACGTAATATGCAGTGTATCATTGAAAATACCATATAATATATCGTAATATGTAGTTTATCATTGAAAATACGTTATAATATAACGTAATATGCAGTGTATCATTGAAAATACCATATAATATAACGTAATATGACGTGTATCATTGAAAATACCTTATAATAAAACGTAATATGCAGTGTATCATTGAAAATACCTTGGAATATATGGTAATTCTAGTCTATCAATGAAAATACCTTATAATACAACGTAATATGCAGTGTATCATTGAAAATACCTTATTATATATGGTAATTTGAACTGTATCAATCAAAATACCTTCTAATATATCGTAATATGCAGTGTATCATCGAAAATACCTTATAATATATCGTAATTTTTTAGTGTATCATTGAAAATACCTAATAATATAATGTAATATGCAGTGTATCATTGAAAATACCTTATAATAAAACGTAATATGCAGTGTATCATTGAAAATACCTTATAATATAACGTAATATGCAGTGTATCATTGAAAATACCTTATAATAAAACGTAATATGCTGTGTATCATTGAAAATACCTCATGATATAATGTAATATGCAGTGTATCATTGAAAATACCTTATAATATATGGTAATTTGTAGTGTATCAATGAAAATACCTTATAATACAACGTAATATGCAGTGTATCATTGTAAATACCTTATAATATAACGTAATATGCAGTGTATCATTGAAAATACCTTATAATATAACGTAATATGCAGTGTATCATTGAAAATACCTTATAATATATGGCAATTTGTAGTGTATCAATGAAAATACCTTATAATATATGGTAATTTGTAGTGTATCAATGAAAATACCTTATAATACAACGTAATATGCAGTGTATCATTGAAATTACCTTATAATATATCGTAATTTGTAGTGTATCATTGAAAATACCATATAGTATAACGTAATATGCAGTGCATCATTGAAAATACCTTATAATATAACGTAATATGCAGTGTATCATTGAAAATACCTTATAATATAACGTAATATGCAGTGTATCATTGAAAATACCTTATAATAAAACGTAATATGCAGTGTATCATTGAAAATACCTTAGAATATATGGTAATTCTAGTCTATCAATGAAAATACTTTATAATACAACGTAATATGCAGTGTATCATTGAAAATACCTTATAATATATCGTAATTTGTAGTGTATCATTGAAAATACCATATAGTATAACGTAATATGCAGTGCATCATTGAAAATACCTTATAATATATAGTAGTTTATCATTGAAAAGATCTTATAATATAACGTAATATGCAGTGTATCATTGAAGATACATTATGATATAACGTAATATGCAGTATATCATTGAAAATACCTTATTATATATGGTAATTTGAACTGTATCAATCAAAATACCTTCTAATATATCGTAATATGCAGTGTATCATCGAAAATACCTTATAATATATCGTAATTTTTTAGTGTATCATTGAAAATACCTAATAATATAATGTAATATGCAGTGTATCATTGAAAATACCTTATAATATAACGTAATATGCAGTGTATCATTGAAAATACCTTATAATATAACGTAATATGCAGTGTATCATTGAAAATACCTTATAATAAAACGTAATATGCTGTGTATCATTGAAAATACCTCATGATATAATGTAATATGCAGTGTATCATTGAAAATACCTTATAATATATGGTAATTTGTAGTGTATCAATGAAAATACCTTATAATACAACGTAATATGCAGTGTATCATTGTAAATACCTTATAATATAACGTAATATGCAGTGTATCATTGAAAATACCTTATGATATAATGTAATATGCAGTGTATCATTGAAAATACCTTATAATATATGGTAATTTGTAGTGTATCAATGAAAATACCTTATAATATATGGTAATTTGTAGTGTATCAATGAAAATACCTTATAATACAACGTAATATGCAGTGTATCATTGAAAATACCTTATAATATATCGTAATTTGTAGTGTATCATTGAAAATACCATATAGTATAACGTAATATGCAGTGCATCATTGAAAATACCTTATAATATAACGTAATATGTAGTGTATCATTGAAAATACCTTATAATATAACGTAATATGCAGTGTATCATTGAAAATACCTTATAATAAAACGTAATATGCAGTGTATCATTGAAAATACCTTAGAATATATGGTAATTCTAGTCTATCAATGAAAATACTTTATAATACAACGTAATATGCAGTGTATCATTGAAAATACCTTATGATATAACGTAATATGCAGTGTATCATTGAAAATACCTTATAATATAACGTAATATGCAGTGTATCATTGAAAATACCTTATAATATAACGTAATATGCAGTGTATCATTGAAAATACCTTATAATACAACGTAATATGCAGTGTATCATTGAAAATACCTTATAATATATCGTAATATGCAGTGTATCATTGAAAATACCATATAGTATAACGTAATATGCAGTGCATCATTGAAAATACCTCATAATATAACGTAATATGCAGTGTATCATTGAAAACATCTTATAATATAACGTCATTTGCAGTGTATCATTGAAAATACATATAATATAACGTAATATGCAGTGTATCATTGAAAATACCTTATGATATAATGTAATATGCAGTGTATCATTGAAAATACCTTATAATATATCTTAATTTGTAGTGTATCATTGAAAATACCATATAGTATAACGTAATATGCAGTGCATCATTGAAAATACCTTAGAATATATGGTAATTCTAGTCTATCAATGAAAAAACCTTATAATACAACGTAATATGCAGTGTATCATTGAAAATACCTTATAATATATCTTAATTTGTAGTGTATCATTGAAAATACCATATAGTATAACGTAATATGCAGTGCATCATTGAAAATACCTTATAATATAACGTAATATGCAGTGTATCATTGAAAATACCTTGTAATATTACGTAATATGCAGTGTATCATTGAAAATACCTTATGATATAACGTAATATGCAGTGTATCATTGAAAATACCTTATAATATAACGTAATATGCAGTGTATCATTGAAAATACCTTATAATATAACGTAATATGCAGTGTATCATTGAAAATACCTTATAATACAACGTAATATGCAGTGTATCATTGAAAATACCTTATAATATATCGTAATTTGTAGTGTATCATTGAAAATACCATATAGTATAACGTAATATGCAGTGCATCATTGAAAATACCTCATAGTATAACGTAATATGCAGTGTATCATTGAAAACATCTTATAATATAACGTCATTTGCAGTGTATCATTGAAAATACATATAATATAACGTAATATGCAGTGTATCATTGAAAATACCTTATGATATAATGTAATATGCAGTGTATCATTGAAAATACCTTATAATATATGGTAATTTGTAGTGTATCAATGAAAATACCTTATAATATAACGTAATATGCAGTGTATCATTGAAATTACCTTATAATATAACGTAATATGCAGTGTATCATTGAAAGTACCTCATAATATAACGTAATATGCAGTGTATCATTGAAAATACCTTATGATATAACGTAATGTGCAGTATATCATTGAAAATACCTTATAATATATGGTAATTTGAACTGTATCAATCAAAATACCTTCTAATATATCGTAAAATGCAGTGTATCATCGAAAATACCTTATAATATATCGCAATTTGTAGTGTATCATTGAAAATACCCTATAATATATCGTAATTTTTTAGTGTATCATTGAAAATACCTAATAATATAACGTAATATGCAGTGTATCATTGAAAATACCTTATAATATATCGTAATTTGTAGTGTATCATTGAAAATACCATATAGTATAACGTAATATGCAGTGCATCATTGAAAATACCTTATAATATATAGTAGTTTATCATTGAAAACATCTTATAATATATCGTAATTTGTAGTGTATCATTGAAAATACCATATAGTATAACGTAATATGCAGTGCATCATTGAAAATACCTTATAATATATAGTAGTTTATCATTGAAAACATCTTATAATATAACGTAATATGCAGTGTATCATTGAAAATACTTTATGATATAACGTAATATGCAGTGTATCATTGAAAATACCTTATAATAAAACGTAATATGCAGTGTATCATTGAAAATACCTTATAATAAAACGTATTATGCAGTGTATCATTGAAAATACCTTAGAATATATGGTAATTCTTGTCTATCAATGAAAATACCTTATAATACAACGTAATATGCAGTGTATCATTGAAAATACCTTATAATATATCGTAATTTGTAGTGTATCATTGAAAATACCATATAGTATAACGTAGTATGCAGTGCATCATTGAAAATACCTCATAATATAACGTAATATGCAGTGTATCATTGAAAACATCTTATAATATAACGTCATTTGCAGTGTACCATTGAAAATACATATAATATAACGTAATATGCAGTGTATCATTGAAAATACCTTATGATATAATGTAATATGCAGTGTATCATTGAAAATACCTTATAATATATCTTAATTTGTAGTGTATCATTGAAAATACCATATAGTATAACGTAATATGCTGTGCATCATTGAAAATACCTTAGAATATATGGTAATTCTAGTCTATCAATGAAAAAACCTTATAATACAACGTAATATGCAGTGTATCATTGAAAATACCTTATAATATAACGTAATATGCAGTGTATCATTGAAAATACCTTATAATACAACGTAATATGCAGTGTATCATTGAAAATACCTTATAATATATCGTAATTTGTAGTGTATCATTGAAAATACCTTATAATATATGGTAATTTGTAGTGTATCAATGAAAATACCTTATAATATAACGTAATATGCAGTGTATCATTGAAAATACCTTATAATATAACGTAATATGCAGTGTATCATTGAAAGTACCTCATAATATAACGTAATATGCAGTGTATCATTGAAAATACCTTATGATATAACGTAATGTGCAGTATATCATTGAAAATACCTTATAATATATGGTAATTTGAACTGTATCAATCAAAATACCTTCTAATATATCGTAAAATGCAGTGTATCATCGAAAATACCTTATAATATATCGTAATTTGTAGTGTATCATTGAAAATACCCTATAATATATCGTAATTTTTTAGTGTATCATTGAAAATACCTAATAATATAACGTAATATGCAGTGTATCATTGAAAATACCTTATAATATATCGTAATTTGTAGTGTATCATTGAAAATACCATATAGTATAACGTAATATGCAGTGCATCATTGAAAATACCTTATAATATATAGTAGTTTATCATTGAAAACATCTTATAATATAACGTAATATGCAGTGTATCATTGAAAATACTTTATGATATAACGTAATATGCAGTGTATCATTGAAAATACCTTATAATAAAACGTAATATGCAGTGTATCATTGAAAATACCATATAATATATTGTAATATATAGTTTATCATTGAAAATACTTTATAATATAACGTAATATGCAGTGTATCATTGAAAATACCTTATAATATATCGTAATTTGTAGTGTATCATTGAAAATACCATATAGTATAACGTAATATGCAGTGCATCATTGAAAATACCTTATAATATATAGTAGTTTATCATTGAAAACATCTTATAATATAACGTAATATGCAGTGTATCATTGAAAATACTTTATGATATAACGTAATATGCAGTGTATCATTGAAAATACCTTATAATAAAACGTAATATGCAGTGTATCATTGAAAATACCTTATGATATAACGTAATATGCAGTGTATCATTGAAAATACCTCATAATATAACGTAATATGCAGTGTATCATTGAAAACATCTTATAATATAACGTCATTTGCAGTGTATCATTGAAAATACATATAATATAACGTAATATGCAGTGTATCATTGAAAATACCTTATGATATAACGTAATATGCAGTGTATCATTGAAAATACCTTATAATATATGGTAATTTGTAGTGTATCAATGAAAATACCTTATAATATAACGTAATATGCAGTGTATCATTGAAAATACCATATAATATATCGTAATATATAGTTTATCATTGAAAATACTTTATAATATAACGTAATATGCAGTGTATCATTGAAAATACCATATAATATAACGTAATATGCAGTGTATCATTGATAATACCTTATAATAAAACGTAATATGCAGTGTATCATTGAAAATACCTTAGAATATATGGTAATTCTAGTCTATCAATGAAAAAACCTTATAATACAACGTAATATGCAGTGTATCATTGAAAATACCTTATAATATATCGTAATTTGTAGTGTATCGGTGAAAATACCATATAGTATAACGTAATATGCAGTGCATCATTGAAAATACCTTATAATATAACGTAATATGCAGTGTATCATTGAAAATACCTTGTAATATTACGTAATATGCAGTGTATCATTGAAAATACCTTATAATATATCGTAATTTGTAGTGTATCATTGAAAATACCATATAGTATAACGTAATATGCAGGTCATCATTGAAAATACCTTATAATATAACGTAATATGCACTGTATCATTGAAAATACCTTATAATATAACGTAATATGCAGTGTATCATTGAACATACTTTATGATATAACGTAATATGCAGTGTATCATTGAAAATACCTTATAATAAAACGTAATATGCAGTGTATCATTGAAAATACCTTATAATAAAACGTAATATGCAGTGTATCATTGAAAATACCATAGAATATATGGTAATTCTAGTCTATCAATGAAAATACCTTATAATACAACGTAATATGCAGTGTATCATTGAAAATACCTTATAATATATCGGAATTTGTAGTGTATCATTGAAAATACCATATAGTATAACGTAATATGCAGTGCATCATTGAAAATACCTTATAATATATAGTAGTTTATCATTGAAAACATCTTATAATATAACGTAATATGCAGTGTATCATTGAAGATACATTATGATATAACGTAATATGCAGTATATCATTGAAAATACCTTATAATATATGGTAATTTGAACTGTATCAATCAAAATACCTTCTAATATATCGTAATATGCAGTGTATCATCGAAAATACCTTATAATATATCGTAATTTTTTAGTGTATCATTGAAAATACCTCATAATATAATGTAATATGCAGTGTATCATTGAAAATACCTTATAATAAAACGTAATATGCAGTGTATCATTGAAAATACCTTATAATATAACGTAATATGCAGTGTATCATTGAAAATACCTTATAATATAACGTAATATGCAGTGTATCATTGAAAATACCTTATGATATAACGTAATATGCAGTGTATCATTGAAAATACCTTATAATATAACGTAATATGCAGTGTATCATTGAAAATACCTTATGATATAACGTAATATGCAGTGTATCATTGAAAATACCTTATAATATAACGTAATATGCAGTGTATCATTGAAAATACCTTATGATATAACGTAATATGCAGTGTATCATTGAAAATACCTTATAATATAACGTAATATGCAGTGTATCATTGAAAATACCCTATAATATATCGTAATTTGTAGTGTATCATTAAAAATACCTTATAATATAACGTAATATGCAGTGTATCATTGAAAATACCTTATAAAATATAGTAGTTTATCATTGAAAACATCTTATAATATAACGTAATATGCAGTGTATCATTGAAAATACCTTATGATATAACGTAATATGCAGTGTATCATTGAAAATACCTTATAATATATGGTAATTTGAACTGTATCATTGAAAATACCATATAGTATAACGTAATATGCAGTGCATCATTGAAAATACCTTATAATATATAGTAGTTTATCATTGAAAACATCTTATAATATAACGTCATATGCAGTGTATCATTGAAGATACATTATGATATAACGTAATATGCAGTGTATCATTGAAAATACCATATAATATATCGTAATATGTAGGTTATCATTGAAAATACGTTATAATATAACGTAATATGCAGTGTATCATTGAAAATACCATATAATATAACGTAATATGACGTGTATCATTGAAAATACCTTATAATAAAACGTAATATGCAGTGTATCATTGAAAATACCTTGGAATATATGGTAATTCTAGTCTATCAATGAAAATACCTTATAATACAACGTAATATGCAGTGTATCATTGAAAATACCTTATTATATATGGTAATTTGAACTGTATCAATCAAAATACCTTCTAATATATCGTAATATGCAGTGTATCATCGAAAATACCTTATAATATATCGTAATTTTTTAGTGTATCATTGAAAATACCTAATAATATAATGTAATATGCAGTGTATCATTGAAAATACCTTATAATAAAACGTAATATGCAGTGTATCATTGAAAATACCTTATAATATAACGTAATATGCAGTGTATCATTGAAAATACCTTATAATAAAACGTAATATGCTGTGTATCATTGAAAATACCTCATGATATAATGTAATATGCAGTGTATCATTGAAAATACCTTATAATATATGGTAATTTGTAGTGTATCAATGAAAATACCTTATAATACAACGTAATATGCAGTGTATCATTGTAAATACCTTATAATATAACGTAATATGCAGTGTATCATTGAAAATACCTTATGATATAATGTAATATGCAGTGTATCATTGAAAATACCTTATAATATATGGCAATTTGTAGTGTATCAATGAAAATACCTTATAATATATGGTAATTTGTAGTGTATCAATGAAAATACCTTATAATACAACGTAATATGCAGTGTATCATTGAAATTACCTTATAATATATCGTAATTTGTAGTGTATCATTGAAAATACCATATAGTATAACGTAATATGCAGTGCATCATTGAAAATACCTTATAATATAACGTAATATGTAGTGTATCATTGAAAATACCTTATAATATAACGTAATATGCAGTGTATCATTGAAAATACCTTATAATATAACGTAATATGCAGTGTATCATTGAAAATACCTTAGAATATATGGTAATTCTAGTCTATCAATGAAAATACTTTATAATACAACGTAATATGCAGTGTATCATTGAAAATACCTTATAATATATCGTAATTTGTAGTGTATCATTGAAAATACCATATAGTATAACGTAATATGCAGTGCATCATTGAAAATACCTTATAATATATAGTAGTTTATCATTGAAAAGATCTTATAATATAACGTAATATGCAGTGTATCATTGAAGATACATTATGATATAACGTAATATGCAGTATATCATTGAAAATACCTTATTATATATGGTAATTTGAACTGTATCAATCAAAATACCTTCTAATATATCGTAATATGCAGTGTATCATCGAAAATACCTTATAATATATCGTAATTTTTTAGTGTATCATTGAAAATACCTAATAATATAATGTAATATGCAGTGTATCATTGAAAATACCTTATAATATAACGTAATATGCAGTGTATCATTGAAAATACCTTATAATATAACGTAATATGCAGTGTATCATTGAAAATACCTTATAATAAAACGTAATATGCTGTGTATCATTGAAAATACCTCATGATATAATGTAATATGCAGTGTATCATTGAAAATACCTTATAATATATGGTAATTTGTAGTGTATCAATGAAAATACCTTATAATACAACGTAATATGCAGTGTATCATTGTAAATACCTTATAATATAACGTAATATGCAGTGTATCATTGAAAATACCTTATGATATAATGTAATATGCAGTGTATCATTGAAAATACCTTATAATATATGGTAATTTGTAGTGTATCAATGAAAATACCTTATAATATATGGTAATTTGAACTGTATCAATGAAAATACCTTATAATATATCGTAAAATGCAGTGTATCATCGAAAATACCTTATAATATATCGCAATTTGTAGTGTATCATTGAAAATACCCTATAATATATCGTAATTTTTTAGTGTATCATTGAAAATACCTAATAATATAACGTAATATGCAGTGTATCATTGAAAATACCTTATAATATATCGTAATTTGTAGTGTATCATTGAAAATACCATATGGTATAACGTAATATGCAGTGCATCATTGAAAATACCTTATAATATATAGTAGTTTATCATTGAAAACATCTTATAATATATCGTAATTTGTAGTGTATCATTGAAAATACCATATAGTATAACGTAATATGCAGTGCATCATTGAAAATACCTTATAATATATAGTAGTTTATCATTGAAAACATCTTATAATATAACGTAATATGCACTTTATCATTGAAAATACTTTATAATATAACGTAATATGCAGTGTATCATTGAAAATACCTTATAATAAAACGTAATATGCAGTGTATCATTGAAAATACCTTATAATAAAACGTATTATGCAGTGTATCATTGAAAATACCTTAGAATATATGGTAATTCTTGTCTATCAATGAAAATACCTTATAATACAACGTAATATGCAGTGTATCATTGAAAATACCTTATAATATATCGTAATTTGTAGTGTATCATTGAAAATACCATATAGTATAACGTAGTATGCAGTGCATCATTGAAAATACCTCATAATATAACGTAATATGCAGTGTATCATTGAAAACATCTTATAATATAACGTCATTTGCAGTGTACCATTGAAAATACATATAATATAACGTAATATGCAGTGTATCATTGAAAATACCTTATGATATAATGTAATATGCAGTGTATCATTGAAAATACCTTATAATATATCTTAATTTGTAGTGTATCATTGAAAATACCATATAGTATAACGTAATATGCTGTGCATCATTGAAAATACCTTAGAATATATGGTAATTCTAGTCTATCAATGAAAAAACCTTATAATACAACGTAATATGCAGTGTATCATTGAAAATACCTTATAATATAACGTAATATGCAGTGTATCATTGAAAATACCTTATAATACAACGTAATATGCAGTGTATCATTGAAAATACCTTATAATATATCGTAATTTGTAGTGTATCATTGAAAATACCTTATAATATATGGTAATTTGTAGTGTATCAATGAAAATACCTTATAATATAACGTAATATGCAGTGTATCATTGAAAATACCTTATAATATAACGTAATATGCAGTGTATCATTGAAAGTACCTCATAATATAACGTAATATGCAGTGTATCATTGAAAATACCTTATGATATAACGTAATGTGCAGTATATCATTGAAAATACCTTATAATATATGGTAATTTGAACTGTATCAATCAAAATACCTTCTAATATATCGTAAAATGCAGTGTATCATCGAAAATACCTTATAATATATCGTAATTTGTAGTGTATCATTGAAAATACCCTATAATATATCGTAATTTTTTAGTGTATCATTGAAAATACCTAATAATATAACGTAATATGCAGTGTATCATTGAAAATACCTTATAATATATCGTAATTTGTAGTGTATCATTGAAAATACCATATAGTATAACGTAATATGCAGTGCATCATTGAAAATACCTTATAATATATAGTAGTTTATCATTGAAAACATCTTATAATATAACGTAATATGCAGTGTATCATTGAAAATACTTTATGATATAACGTAATATGCAGTGTATCATTGAAAATACCTTATAATAAAACGTAATATGCAGTGTATCATTGAAAATACCATATAATATATTGTAATATATAGTTTATCATTGAAAATACTTTATAATATAACGTAATATGCAGTGTATCATTGAAAATACCTTATAATATATCGTAATTTGTAGTGTATCATTGAAAATACCATATAGTATAACGTAATATGCAGTGCATCATTGAAAATACCTTATAATATATAGTAGTTTATCATTGAAAACATCTTATAATATAACGTAATATGCAGTGTATCATTGAAAATACTTTATGATATAACGTAATATGCAGTGTATCATTGAAAATACCTTATAATAAAACGTAATATGCAGTGTATCATTGAAAATACCTTATGATATAACGTAATATGCAGTGTATCATTGAAAATACCTCATAATATAACGTAATATGCAGTGTATCATTGAAAACATCTTATAATATAACGTCATTTGCAGTGTATCATTGAAAATACATATAATATAACGTAATATGCAGTGTATCATTGAAAATACCTTATGATATAAAGTAATATGCAGTGTATCATTGAAAATACCTTATAATATATGGTAATTTGTAGTGTATCAATGAAAATACCTTATAATATAACGTAATATGCAGTGTATCATTGAAAATACCATATAATATATCGTAATATATAGTTTATCATTGAAAATACTTTATAATATAACGTAATATGCAGTGTATCATTGAAAATACCATATAATATAACGTAATATGCAGTGTATCATTGATAATACCTTATAATAAAACGTAATATGCAGTGTATCATTGAAAATACCTTAGAATATATGGTAATTCTAGTCTATCAATGAAAATACCTTATAATACAACGTAATATGCAGTGTATCATTGAAAATACCTTATAATATATCGTAATTTGTAGTGTATCGGTGAAAATACCATATAGTATAACGTAATATGCAGTGCATCATTGAAAATACCTTATAATATAACGTAATATGCAGTGTATCATTGAAAATACCTTGTAATATTACGTAATATGCAGTGTATCATTGAAAATACCTTATAATATATCGTAATTTGTAGTGTATCATTGAAAATACCATATAGTATAACGTAATATGCAGGTCATCATTGAAAATACCTTATAATATAACGTAATATGCACTGTATCATTGAAAATACCTTATAATATAACGTAATATGCAGTGTATCATTGAACATACTTTATGATATAACGTAATATGCAGTGTATCATTGAAAATACCTTATAATAAAACGTAATATGCAGTGTATCATTGAAAATACCTTATAATAAAACGTAATATGCAGTGTATCATTGAAAATACCTTAGAATATATGGTAATTCTAGTCTATCAATGAAAATACCTTATAATACAACGTAATATGCAGTGTATCATTGAAAATACCTTATAATAGATCGGAATTTGTAGTGTATCATTGAAAATACCATATAGTATAACGTAATATGCAGTGCATCATTGAAAATACCTTATAATATATAGTAGTTTATCATTGAAAACATCTTATAATATAACGTAATATGCAGTGTATCATTGAAGATACATTATGATATAACGTAATATGCAGTATATCATTGAAAATACCTTATAATATATGGTAATTTGAACTGTATCAATCAAAATACCTTCTAATATATCGTAATATGCAGTGTATCATCGAAAATACCTTATAATATATCGTAATTTTTTAGTGTATCATTGAAAATACCTCATAATATAATGTAATATGCAGTGTATCATTGAAAATACCTTATAATAAAACGTAATATGCAGTGTATCATTGAAAATACCTTATAATATAACGTAATATGCAGTGTATCATTGAAAACACCTTATAATATAACGTAATATGCAGTGTATCATTGAAAAAACCTTATGATATAACGTAATATGCAGTGTATCATTGAAAATACCTTATAATATAACGTAATATGCAGTGTATCATTGAAAATACCTTATGATATAACGTAATATGCAGTGTATCATTGAAAATACCTTATAATATAACGTAATATGCAGTGTATCATTGAAAATACCTTATGATATAACGTAATATGCAGTGTATCATTGAAAATACCTTATAATATAACGTAATATGCAGTGTATCATTGAAAATACCCTATAATATATCGTAATTTGTAGTGTATCATTAAAAATACCTTATAATATAACGTAATATGCAGTGTATCATTGAAAATACCTTATAAAATATAGTAGTTTATCATTGAAAACATCTTATAATATAACGTAATATGCACTATATCATTGAAAATACCTTATGATATAACGTAATATGCAGTGTATCATTGAAAATACCTTATAATATATGGTAATTTGAACTGTATCATTGAAAATACCATATAGTATAACGTAATATGCAGTGCATCATTGAAAATACCTTATAATATATAGTAGTTTATCATTGAAAACATCTTATAATATAACGTCATATGCAGTGTATCATTGAAGATACATTATGATATAACGTAATATGCAGTGTATCATTGAAAATACCATATAATATATCGTAATATGTAGTTTATCATTGAAAATACGTTATAATATAACGTAATATGCAGTGTATCATTGAAAATACCATATAATATAACGTAATATGACGTGTATCATTGAAAATACCTTATAATAAAACGTAATATGCAGTGTATCATTGAAAATACCTTGGAATATATGGTAATTCTAGTCTATCAATGAAAATACCTTATAATACAACGTAATATGCAGTGTATCATTGAAAATACCTTATTATATATGGTAATTTGAACTGTATCAATCAAAATACCTTCTAATATATCGTAATATGCAGTGTATCATCGAAAATACCTTATAATATATCGTAATTTTTTAGTGTATCATTGAAAATACCTAATAATATAATGTAATATGCAGTGTATCATTGAAAATACCTTATAATAAAATGTAATATGCAGTGTATCATTGAAAATACCTTATAATATAACGTAATATGCAGTGTATCATTGAAAATACCTTATAATAAAACGTAATATGCTGTGTATCATTGAAAATACCTCATGATATAATGTAATATGCAGTGTATCATTGAAAATACCTTATAATATATGGTAATTTGTAGTGTATCAATGAAAATACCTTATAATACAACGTAATATGCAGTGTATCATTGAAAATACCTTATAATATAACGTAATATGCAGTGTATCATTGAAAATACCTTATGATATAATGTAATATGCAGTGTATCATTGAAAATACCTTATAATATATGGCAATTTGTAGTGTATCAATGAAAATACCTTATAATATATGGTAATTTGTAGTGTATCAATGAAAATACCTTATAATACAACGTAATATGCAGTGTATCATTGAAATTACCTTATAATATATCGTAATTTGTAGTGTATCATTGAAAATACCATATAGTATAACGTAATATGCAGTGCATCATTGAAAATACCTTATAATATAACGTAATATGTAGTGTATCATTGAAAATACCTTATAATATAACGTAATATGCAGTGTATCATTGAAAATACCTTATAATAAAACGTAATATGCAGTGTATCATTGAAAATACCTTAGAATATATGGTAATTCTAGTCTATCAATGAAAATACTTTATAATACAACGTAATATGCAGTGTATCATTGAAAATACCTTATAATATATCGTAATTTGTAGTGTATCATTGAAAATACCATATAGTATAACGTAATATGCAGTGCATCATTGAAAATACCTTATAATATATAGTAGTTTATCATTGAAAAGATCTTATAATATAACGTAATATGCAGTGTATCATTGAAGATACATTATGATATAACGTAATATGCAGTATATCATTGAAAATACCTTATTATATATGGTAATTTGAACTGTATCAATCAAAATACCTTCTAATATATCGTAATATGCAGTGTATCATCGAAAATACCTTATAATATATCGTAATTTTTTAGTGTATCATTGAAAATACCTAATAATATAATGTAATATGCAGTGTATCATTGAAAATACCTTATAATAAAACGTAATATGCAGTGTATCATTGAAAATACCTTATAATATAACGTAATATGCAGTGTATCATTGAAAATACCTTATAATAAAACGTAATATGCTGTGTATCATTGAAAATACCTCATGATATAATGTAATATGCAGTGTATCATTGAAAATACCTTATAATATATGGTAATTTGTAGTGTATCAATGAAAATACCTTATAATAAAACGTAATATGCAGTGTATCATTGTAAATACCTTATAATATAACGTAATATGCAGTGTATCATTGAAAATACCTTATGATATAATGTAATATGCAGTGTATCATTGAAAATACCTTATAATATATGGTAATTTGTAGTGTATCAATGAAAATACCTTATAATATATGGTAATTTGTAGTGTATCAATGAAAATACCTTATAATACAACGTAATATGCAGTGTATCATTGAAAATACCTTATAATATATCGTAATTTGTAGTGTATCATTGAAAATACCATATAGTATAACGTAATATGCAGTGCATCATTGAAAATACCTTATAATATAACGTAATATGTAGTGTATCATTGAAAATACCTTATAATATAACGTAATATGCAGTGTATCATTGAAAATACCTTATAATAAAACGTAATATGCAGTGTATCATTGAAAATACCTTAGAATATATGGTAATTCTAGTCTATCAATGAAAATACTTTATAATACAACGTAATATGCAGTGTATCATTGAAAATACCTTATGATATAACGTAATATGCAGTGTATCATTGAAAATACCTTATAATATAACGTAATATGCAGTGTATCATTGAAAATACCTTATAATATAACGTAATATGCAGTGTATCATTGAAAATACCTTATAATACAACGTAATATGCAGTGTATCATTGAAAATACCTTATAATATAACGTAATATGCAGTGTATCATTGAAAATACCATATAGTATAACGTAATATGCAGTGCATCATTGAAAATACCTCATAATATAACGTAATATGCAGTGTATCATTGAAAACATCTTATAATATAACGTCATTTGCAGTGTATCATTGAAAATACATATAATATAACGTAATATGCAGTGTATCATTGAAAATACCTTATGATATAATGTAATATGCAGTGTATCATTGAAAATACCTTATAATATATCTTAATTTGTAGTGTATCATTGAAAATACCATATAGTATAACGTAATATGCAGTGCATCATTGAAAATACCTTAGAATATATGGTAATTCTAGTCTATCAATGAAAATACCTTATAATACAACGTAATATGCAGTGTATCATTGAAAATACCTTATAATATATCTTAATTTGTAGTGTATCATTGAAAATACCATATAGTATAACGTAATATGCAGTGCATCATTGAAAATACCTTATAATATAACGTAATATGCAGTGTATCATTGAAAATACCTTGTAATATTACGTAATATGCAGTGTATCATTGAAAATACCTTATGATATAACGTAATATGCAGTGTATCATTGAAAATACCTTATAATATAACGTAATATGCAGTGTATCATTGAAAATACCTTATAATATAACGTAATATGCAGTGTATCATTGAAAATACCTTATAATACAACGTAATATGCAGTGTATCATTGAAAATACCTTATAATATATCGTAATTTGTAGTGTATCATTGAAAATACCATATAGTATAACGTAATATGCAGTGCATCATTGAAAATACCTCATAGTATAACGTAATATGCAGTGTATCATTGAAAACATCTTATAATATAACGTCATTTGCAGTGTATCATTGAAAATACATATAATATAACGTAATATGCAGTGTATCATTGAAAATACCTTATGATATAATGTAATATGCAGTGTATCATTGAAAATACCTTATAATATATGGTAATTTGTAGTGTATCAATGAAAATACCTTATAATATAACGTAATATGCAGTGTATCATTGAAAATACCTTATAATATAACGTAATATGCAGTGTATCATTGAAAGTACCTCATAATATAACGTAATATGCAGTGTATCATTGAAAATACCTTATGATATAACGTAATGTGCAGTATATCATTGAAAATACCTTATAATATATGGTAATTTGAACTGTATCAATCAAAATACCTTCTAATATATCGTAAAATGCAGTGTATCATCGAAAATACCTTATAATATATCGCAATTTGTAGTGTATCATTGAAAATACCCTATAATATATCGTAATTTTTTAGTGTATCATTGAAAATACCTAATAATATAACGTAATATGCAGTGTATCATTGAAAATACCTTATAATATATCGTAATTTGTAGTGTATCATTGAAAATACCATATAGTATAACGTAATATGCAGTGCATCATTGAAAATACCTTATAATATATAGTAGTTTATCATTGAAAACATCTTATAATATATCGTAATTTGTAGTGTATCATTGAAAATACCATATAGTATAACGTAATATGCAGTGCATCATTGAAAATACCTTATAATATATAGTAGTTTATCATTGAAAACATCTTATAATATAACGTAATATGCAGTGTATCATTGAAAATACTTTATGATATAACGTAATATGCAGTGTATCATTGAAAATACCTTATAATAAAACGTAATATGCAGTGTATCATTGAAAATACCTTATAATAAAACGTATTATGCAGTGTATCATTGAAAATACCTTAGAATATATGGTAATTCTTGTCTCTCAATGAAAATACCTTATAATACAACGTAATATGCAGTGTATCATTGAAAATACCTTATAATATATCGTAATTTGTAGTGTATCATTGAAAATACCATATAGTATAACGTAGTATGCAGTGCATCATTGAAAATACCTCATAATATAACGTAATATGCAGTGTATCATTGAAAACATCTTATAATATAACGTCATTTGCAGTGTACCATTGAAAATACATATAATATAACGTAATATGCAGTGTATCATTGAAAATACCTTATGATATAATGTAATATGCAGTGTATCATTGAAAATACCTTATAATATATCTTAATTTGTAGTGTATCATTGAAAATACCATATAGTATAACGTAATATGCTGTGCATCATTGAAAATACCTTAGAATATATGGTAATTCTAGTCTATCAATGAAAAAACCTTATAATACAACGTAATATGCAGTGTATCATTGAAAATACCTTATAATATAACGTAATATGCAGTGTATCATTGAAAATACCTTATAATACAACGTAATATGCAGTGTATCATTGAAAATACCTTATAATATATCGTAATTTGTAGTGTATCATTGAAAATACCATATAGTATAACGTAATATGCAGTGCATCATTGAAAATACCATATAGTATAACGTAATATGCAGTGCATCATTGAAAATACCTTAGAATATATGGTAATTCTAGTCTATCAATGAAAAAACCTTATAATACAACGTAATATGCAGTGTATCATTGAAAATACCTTATAATATAACGTAATATGCAGTGTATCATTGAAAATACCTTATAATACAATGTAATATGCAGTGTATCATTGAAAATACCTTATAATATATGGTAATTTGTAGTGTATCAATGAAAATACCTTATAATATAACGTAATATGCAGTGTATCATTGAAAATACCTTATATTATAACGTAATATGCAGTGTATCATTGAAAGTACCTCATAATATAACGTAATATGCAGTGTATCATTGAAAATACCTTATGATATAACGTAATGTGCAGTATATCATTGAAAATACCTTATAATATATGGTAATTTGAACTGTATCAATCAAAATACCTTCTAATATATCGTAAAATGCAGTGTATCATCGAAAATACCTTATAATATATCGTAATTTGTAGTGTATCATTGAAAATACCCTATAATATATCGTAATTTTTTAGTGTATCATTGAAAATACCTAATAATATAACGGAATATGCAGTGTATCATTGAAAATACCTTATAATATATCGTAATTTGTAGTGTATCATTGAAAATACCATATAGTATAACGTAATATGCAGTGCATCATTGAAAATACCTTATAATATATAGTAGTTTATCATTGAAAACATCTTATAATATAACGTAATATGCAGTGTATCATTGAAAATACCTTATGATATAACGTAATATGCAGTGTATCATTGAAAATACCTTATAATAAAACGTAATATGCAGTGTATCATTGAAAATACCATATAATATATTGTAATATATAGTTTATCATTGAAAATACTTTATAATATAACGTACTATGCAGTGTATCATTGAAAATACCTTATAATATATCGTAATTTGTAGTGTATCATTGAAAATACCATATAGCATAACGTAATATGCAGTTCATCATTGAAAATACCTTATAATATATAGTAGTTTATCATTGAAAACATCTTATAATATAACGTAATATGCAGTGTATCATTGAAAATACTTTATGATATAACGTAATATGCAGTGTATCATTGAAAATACCTTATAATAAAACGTAATATGCAGTGTATCATTGAAAATACCTTATGATATAACGTAATATGCAGTGTATCATTGAAAATACCTCATAATATAACGTAATATGCAGTGTATCATTGAAAACATCTTATAATATAACGTCATTTGCAGTGTATCATTGAAAATACATATAATATAACGTAATATGCAGTGTATCATTGAAAATACCTTATGATATAAAGTAATATGCAGTGTATCATTGAAAATACCTTATAATATATGGTAATTTGTAGTGTATCAATGAAAATACCTTATAATATAACGTAATATGCAGTGTATCATTGAAAATACCATATAATATATCGTAATATATAGTTTATCATTGAAAATACTTTATAATATAACGTAATATGCAGTGTATCATTGAAAATACCATATAATATAACGTAATATGCAGTGTATCATTGATAATACCTTATAATAAAACGTAATATGCAGTGTATCATTGAAAATACCTTAGAATATATGGTAATTCTAGTCTATCAATGAAAAAACCTTATAATACAACGTAATATGCAGTGTATCATTGAAAATACCTTATAATATATCGTAATTTGTAGTGTATCGGTGAAAATACCATATAGTATAACGTAATATGCAGTGCATCATTGAAAATACCTTATAATATAACGTAATATGCAGTGTATCATTGAAAATACCTTGTAATATTACGTAATATGCAGTGTATCATTGAAAATACCTTATAATATATCGTAATTTGTAGTGTATCATTGAAAATACCATACAGTATAACGTAATATGCAGGTCATCATTGAAAATACCTTATAATATAACGTAATATGCACTGTATCATTGAAAATACCTTATAATATAACGTAATATGCAGTGTATCATTGAACATACTTTATGATATAACGTAATATGCAGTGTATCATTGAAAATACCTTATAATAAAACGTAATATGCAGTGTATCATTGAAAATACCTTATAATAAAACGTAATATGCAGTGTATCATTGAAAATACCTTAGAATATATGGTAATTCTAGTCTATCAATGAAAATACCTTATAATACAACGTAATATGCAGTGTATCATTGAAAATACCTTATAATATATCGGAATTTGTAGTGTATCATTGAAAATACCATATAGTATAACGTAATATGCAGTGCATCATTGAAAATACCTTATAATATATAGTAGTTTATCATTGAAAACATCTTATAATATAACGTAATATGCAGTGTATCATTGAAAATACTTTATGATATAACGTAATATGCAGTGTATCATTGAAAATACCTTATAATAAAACGTAATATGCAGTGTATCATTGAAAAAACCTTATGATATAACGTAATATGCAGTGTATCATTGAAAATACCTCATAATATAACGTAATATGCAGTGTATCATTGAAAACATCTTATAATATAACGTCATTTGTAGTGTATCATTGAAAATACATATAATATAACGTAATATGCAGTGTATCATTGAAAATACCTTATGATATAAAGTAATATGCAGTGTATCATTGAAAATACCTTATAATATATGGTAATTTGTAGTGTATCAATGAAAATACCTTATAATATAACGTAATATGCAGTGTATCATTGAAAATACCATATAATATATCGTAATATATAGTTTATCATTGAAAATACTTTATAATATAACGTAATATGCAGTGTATCATTGAAAATACCATATAATATAACGTAATATGCAGTGTATCATTGATAATACCTTATAATAAAACGTAATATGCAGTGTATCATTGAAAATACCTTAGAATATATGGTAATTCTAGTCTATCAATGAAAAAACCTTATAATACAACGTAATATGCAGTGTATCATTGAAAATACCTTATAATATATCGTAATTTGTAGTGTATCGGTGAAAATACCATATAGTATAACGTAATATGCAGTGCATCATTGAAAATACCTTATAATATAACGTAATATGCAGTGTATCATTGAAAATACCTTGTAATATTACGTAATATGCAGTGTATCATTGAAAATACCTTATAATATATCGTAATTTGTAGTGTATCATTGAAAATACCATATAGTATAACGTAATATGCAGGTCATCATTGAAAATACCTTATAATATAACGTAATATGCACTGTATCATTGAAAATACCTTATAATATAACGTAATATGCAGTGTATCATTGAACATACTTTATGATATAACGTAATATGCAGTGTATCATTGAAAATACCTTATAATATAACGTAATATGCAGTGTATCATTGAAAATACCTTATAATAAAACGTAATATGCAGTGTATCATTGAAAATACCTTAGAATATATGGTAATTCTAGTCTATCAATGAAAATACCTTATAATACAACGTAATATGCAGTGTATCATTGAAAATACCTTATAATATATCGGAATTTGTAGTGTATCATTGAAAATACCATATAGTATAACGTAATATGCAGTGCATCATTGAAAATACCTTATAATATATAGTAGTTTATCATTGAAAACATCTTATAATATAACGTAATATGCAGTGTATCATTGAAGATACATTATGATATAACGTAATATGCAGTATATCATTGAAAATACCTTATAATATATGGTAATTTGAACTGTATCAATCAAAATACCTTCTAATATATCGTAATATGCAGTGTATCATCGAAAATACCTTATAATATATCGTAATTTTTTAGTGTATCATTGAAAATACCTCATAATATAATGTAATATGCAGTGTATCATTGAAAATACCTTATAATAAAACGTAATATGCAGTGTATCATTGAAAATACCTTATAATATAACGTAATATGCAGTGTATCATTGAAAATACCTTATAATATAACGTAATATGCAGTGTATCATTGAAAAAACCTTATGATATAACGTAATATGCAGTGTATCATTGAAAATACCTTATAATATAACGTAATATGCAGTGTATCATTGAAAATACCTTATGATATAACGTAATATGCAGTGTATCATTGAAAATACCTTATAATATAACGTAATATGCAGTGTATCATTGAAAATACCTTATGATATAACGTAATATGCAGTGTATCATTGAAAATACCTTATAATATAACGTAATATGCAGTGTATCATTGAAAATACCCTATAATATATCGTAATTTGTAGTGTATCATTAAAAATACCTTATAATATAACGTAATATGCAGTGTATCATTGAAAATACCTTATAAAATATAGTAGTTTATCATTGAAAACATCTTATAATATAACGTAATATGCACTGTATCATTGAAAATACCTTATGATATAACGTAATATGCAGTGTATCATTGAAAATACCTTATAATATATGGTAATTTGAACTGTATCAATCAAAATACCTTCTAATATATCGTAATATGCAGTGTATCATTGAAAATACCTTATAATATAACGTAATATGCAGTGTATCATTGAAAATACCTTATAATATAACGTAATATGCAGTGTATCATTGAAAATACCTTATGATATAACGTAATATGCAGTGTATCATTGAAAATACCTTATAATATAACGTAATATGCAGTGTATCATTGAAAATACCTTATGATATAACGTAATATGCAGTGTATCATTGAAAATACCTTATAATATAACGTAATATGCAGTGTATCATTGAAAATACCTTATGATATAACGTAATATGCAGTGTATCATTGAAAATACCTTATAATATAACGTAATATGCAGTGTATCATTGAAAATACCCTATAATATATCGTAATTTGTAGTGTATCATTAAAAATACCTTATAATATAACGTAATATGCAGTGTATCATTGAAAATACCTTATAAAATATAGTAGTTTATCATTGAAAACATCTTATAATATAACGTAATATGCACTATATCATTGAAAATACCTTATGATATAACGTAATATGCAGTGTATCATTGAAAATACCTTATAATATATGGTAATTTGAACTGTATCAATCAAAATACCTTCTAATATATCGTAATATGCAGTGTATCATAGAAAATACCTTATAATATATCGTAATTTGTAGTGTATCATTGAAAATACCTTATAATATAACGTAATATGCAGTGTATCATTGAAAATACCTTATAATATAACGTAATATGCAGTGTATCATTGAAAATACCTTATGATATAACGTAATATGCAGTGTATCATTGAAAATACCTTATAATATAACGTAATATGCAGTGTATCATTGAAAATACCTTATGATATAACGTAATATGCAGTGTATCATTGAAAATACCTTATAATATATCGTAATTTGTAGTGTATCATTGAAAATACCATATAGTATAACGTAATATGCAGTGCATCATTGAAAATACCTCATAATATAACGTAATATGCAGTGTATCATTGAAAATACCTTATAATATAACGTAATATGCAGTGTATCATTGAAAATACCTTATAATAAAACGTAATATGCAGTGTATCATTGAAAATACCTTATAATATAACGTAATATGCAGTGTGTCCTTGAAAATACCTCATAATATAACGTAATTTGTGGTGTATCATTAAAAATACCTTATAATATAACGTAATATGCAGTGTGTCCTTGAAAATACCTTATAATAAAACGTAATATGCAGTGTATCATTGAAAATACCTTATAATATAACGTAATATGCAGTTTATCATTGAAAATACCTTATGATATAATGTAATATGCAGTGTATCATTGAAAATACCTTATAATATATGGTAATTTGTAGTGTATCAATGAAAATACCTTATAATATAACGTAATATGCAGTGTATCATTGAAAATACCATATAATATATCGTAATATGTAGTTTATCATTGAAAATACGTTATAATATAACGTAATATGCAGTGTATCATTGAAAATACCATATAATATAACGTAATATGCCGTGTATCATTGAAAATACCTTATAATAAAACGTAATATGCAGTGTATCATTGAAAATACCTTGGAATATATGGTAATTCTAGTCTATCAATGAAAATACCTTATAATACAACGTAATATGCAGTGTATCATTGAAAATACCTTATAATATATCGTAATTTGTAGTGTATCATTGAAAATACCATATAGTATAACGTAATATGCAGTGCATCATTGAAAATACCTTATAATATAACGTAATATGCAGTGTATCATTGAAAATACCTTATAGTATAACGTAATATGCAGTGCATCATTGAAAATACCTTATAATATAACGTAATATGCAGTGTATCATTGAAAATACCTTATAATATAACGTAATATGCAGTGTATCATTGAAAATACCTTATGATATAACGTAATATGCAGTGTATCATTGAAAATACCTTGGAATATATGGTAATTCTAGTCTATCAATGAAAATACCTTATAATACAACGTAATATGCAGTGTATCATTGATAATACCTTATAATATATCGTAATTTGTAGTGTATCATTGAAAATACCATATAGTATAACGTAATATGCAGTGCATCATTGAAAATACCTTATAATATAACGTAATATGCACTGTATCATTGAAAATACCTTATAATATAACGTAATATGCAGTGTATCATTGAAAATACTTTATAATATAACGTAATATGCAGTGTATCATTGAAAATACCTTATGATATAAAGTAATATGCAGTGTATCATTGAAAATACCTTATAATATATGGTAATTTGTAGTGTATCAATGAAAATACCTTATAATATAACGTAATATGCAGTGTATCATTGAAAATACCATATAATATATCGTAATATATAGTTTATCATTGAAAATACTTTATAATATAACGTAATATGCAGTGTATCATTGAAAATACCATATAATATAACGTAATATGCAGTGTATCATTGATAATACCTTATAATAAAACGTAATATGCAGTGTATCATTGAAAATACCTTAGAATATATGGTAATTCTAGTCTATCAATGAAAAAACCTTATAATACAACGTAATATGCAGTGTATCATTGAAAATACCTTATAATATATCGTAATTTGTAGTGTATCGGTGAAAATACCATATAGTATAACGTAATATGCAGTGCATCATTGAAAATACCTTATAATATAACGTAATATGCAGTGTATCATTGAAAATACCTTGTAATATTACGTAATATGCAGTGTATCATTGAAAATACCTTATAATATATCGTAATTTGTAGTGTATCATTGAAAATACCATATAGTATAACGTAATATGCAGGTCATCATTGAAAATACCTTATAATATAACGTAATATGCACTGTATCATTGAAAATACCTTATAATATAACGTAATATGCAGTGTATCATTGAAAATACTTTATGATATAACGTAATATGCAGTGTATCATTGAAAATACCTTATAATAAAACGTAATATGCAGTGTATCATTGAAAATACCTTATAATAAAACGTAATATGCAGTGTATCATTGAAAATACCTTAGAATATATGGTAATTCTAGTCTATCAATGAAAATACCTTATAATACAACGTAATATGCAGTGTATCATTGAAAATACCTTATAATATAACGTAATATGCAGTGTATCATTGAAAATACCTTATGATATAACGTAATATGCAGTGTATCATTGAAAATACCTTATAATATAACGTAATATGCAGTGTATCATTGAAAATACCCTATAATATATCGTAATTTGTAGTGTATCATTAAAAATACCTTATAATATAACGTAATATGCAGTGTATCATTGAAAATACCTTATAAAATATAGTAGTTTATCATTGAAAACATCTTATAATATAACGTAATATGCACTATATCATTGAAAATACCTTATGATATAACGTAATATGCAGTGTATCATTGAAAATACCTTATAATATATGGTAATTTGAACTGTATCAATCAAAATACCTTCTAATATATCATAATATGCAGTGTATCATTGAAAATACCTTATAATATAACGTAATATGCAGTGTATCATTGAAAATACCTTATAATATAACGTAATATGCAGTGTATCATTGAAAAAACCTTATGATATAACGTAATATGCAGTGTATCATTGAAAATACCTTATAATATAACGTAATATGCAGTGTATCATTGAAAATACCTTATGATATAACGTAATATGCAGTGTATCATTGAAAATACCTTATAATATAACGTAATATGCAGTGTATCATTGAAAATACCTTATGATATAACGTAATATGCAGTGTATCATTGAAAATACCTTATAATATAACGTAATATGCAGTGTATCATTGAAAATACCCTATAATATATCGTAATTTGTAGTGTATCATTAAAAATACCTTATAATATAACGTAATATGCAGTGTATCATTGAAAATACCTTATAAAATATAGTAGTTTATCATTGAAAACATCTTATAATATAACGTAATATGCACTATATCATTGAAAATACCTTATGATATAACGTAATATGCAGTGTATCATTGAAAATACCTTATAATATATGGTAATTTGAACTGTATCAATCAAAATACCTTCTAATATATCGTAATATGCAGTGTATCATAGAAAATACCTTATAATATATCGTAATTTGTAGTGTATCATTGAAAATACCTTATAATATAACGTAATATGCAGTGTATCATTGAAAATACCTTATAATATAACGTAATATGCAGTGTATCATTGAAAATACCTTATGATATAACGTAATATGCAGTGTATCATTGAAAATACCTTATAATATAACGTAATATGCAGTGTATCATTGAAAATACCTTATGATATAACGTAATATGCAGTGTATCATTGAAAATACCTTATAATATATCGTAATTTGTAGTGTATCATTGAAAATACCATATAGTATAACGTAATATGCAGTGCATCATTGAAAATACCTCATAATATAACGTAATATGCAGTGTATCATTGAAAATACCTTATAATATAACGTAATATGCAGTGTATCATTGAAAATACCTTATAAAATATAGTAGTTTATCATTGAAAACATCTTATAATATAACGTAATATGCACTATATCATTGAAAATACCTTATGATATAACGTAATATGCAGTGTATCATTGAAAATACCTTATAATATAACGTAATATGCAGTGTATCATTGAAAATACCTTATGATATAACGTAATATGCAGTGTATCATTGAAAATACCTTATAATATAACGTAATATGCAGTGTATCATTGAAAATACCCTATAATATATCGTAATTTGTAGTGTATCATTAAAAATACCTTATAATATAACGTAATATGCAGTGTATCATTGAAAATACCTTATAAAATATAGTAGTTTATCATTGAAAACATCTTATAATATAACGTAATATGCACTATATCATTGAAAATACCTTATGATATAACGTAATATGCAGTGTATCATTGAAAATACCTTATAATATATGGTAATTTGAACTGTATCAATCAAAATACCTTCTAATATATCGTAATATGCAGTGTATCATAGAAAATACCTTATAATATATCGTAATTTGTAGTGTATCATTGAAAATACCTTATAATATAACGTAATATGCAGTGTATCATTGAAAATACCTTATAATATAACGTAATATGCAGTGTATCATTGAAAATACCTTATGATATAACGTAATATGCAGTGTATCATTGAAAATACCTTATAATATAACGTAATATGCAGTGTATCATTGAAAATACCTTATGATATAACGTAATATGCAGTGTATCATTGAAAATACCTTATAATATATCGTAATTTGTAGTGTATCATTGAAAATACCATATAGTATAACGTAATATGCAGTGCATCATTGAAAATACCTCATAATATAACGTAATATGCAGTGTATCATTGAAAATACCTTATAATATAACGTAATATGCAGTGTATCATTGAAAATACCTTATAAAATATAGTAGTTTATCATTGAAAACATCTTATAATATAACGTAATATGCACTATATCATTGAAAATACCTTATGATATAACGTAATATGCAGTGTATCATTGAAAATACCTTATAATATAACGTAATATGCAGTGTATCATTGAAAATACCTTATGATATAACGTAATATGCAGTGTATCATTGAAAATACCTTATAATATAACGTAATATGCAGTGTATCATTGAAAATACCCTATAATATATCGTAATTTGTAGTGTATCATTAAAAATACCTTATAATATAACGTAATATGCAGTGTATCATTGAAAATACCTTATAAAATATAGTAGTTTATCATTGAAAACATCTTATAATATAACGTAATATGCACTATATCATTGAAAATACCTTATGATATAACGTAATATGCAGTGTATCATTGAAAATACCTTATAATATATGGTAATTTGAACTGTATCAATCAAAATACCTTCTAATATATCGTAATATGCAGTGTATCATAGAAAATACCTTATAATATATCGTAATTTGTAGTGTATCATTGAAAATACCTTATAATATAACGTAATATGCAGTGTATCATTGAAAATACCTTATAATATAACGTAATATGCAGTGTATCATTGAAAATACCTTATGATATAACGTAATATGCAGTGTATCATTGAAAATACCTTATAATATAACGTAATATGCAGTGTATCATTGAAAATACCTTATGATATAACGTAATATGCAGTGTATCATTGAAAATACCTTATAATATATCGTAATTTGTAGTGTATCATTGAAAATACCATATAGTATAACGTAATATGCAGTGCATCATTGAAAATACCTCATAATATAACGTAATATGCAGTGTATCATTGAAAATACCTTATAATATAACGTAATATGCAGTGTATCATTGAAAATACCTTATAATAAAACGTAATATGCAGTGTATCATTGAAAATACCTTATAATATAACGTAATATGCAGTGTGTCCTTGAAAATACCTCATAATATAACGTAATTTGTGGTGTATCATTAAAAATACCTTATAATATAACGTAATATGCAGTGTGTCCTTGAAAATACCTTATAATATAACGTAATATGCAGTGTATCATTGAAAATACCTTATAATATAACGTAATATGCAGTTTATCATTGAAAATACCTTATGATATAATGTAATATGCAGTGTATCATTGAAAATACCTTATAATATATGGTAATTTGTAGTGTATCAATGAAAATACCTTATAATATAACGTAATATGCAGTGTATCATTGAAAATACCATATAATATATCGTAATATGTAGTTTATCATTGAAAATACGTTATAATATAACGTAATATGCAGTGTATCATTGAAAATACCATATAATATAACGTAATATGCCGTGTATCATTGAAAATACCTTATAATAAAACGTAATATGCAGTGTATCATTGAAAATACCTTGGAATATATGGTAATTCTAGTCTATCAATGAAAATACCTTATAATACAACGTAATATGCAGTGTATCATTGAAAATACCTTATAATATATCGTAATTTGTAGTGTATCATTGAAAATACCATATAGTATAACGTAATATGCAGTGCATCATTGAAAATACCTTATAATATAACGTAATATGCAGTGTATCATTGAAAATACCTTATAGTATAACGTAATATGCAGTGCATCATTGAAAATACCTTATAATATAACGTAATATGCAGTGTATCATTGAAAATACCTTATAATATAACGTAATATGCAGTGTATCATTGAAAATACCTTATGATATAACGTAATATGCAGTGTATCATTGAAAATACCTTGGAATATATGGTAATTCTAGTCTATCAATGAAAATACCTTATAATACAACGTAATATGCAGTGTATCATTGATAATACCTTATAATATATCGTAATTTGTAGTGTATCATTGAAAATACCATATAGTATAACGTAATATGCAGTGCATCATTGAAAATACCTTATAATATAACGTAATATGCACTGTATCATTGAAAATACCTTATAATATAACGTAATATGCAGTGTATCATTGAAAATACTTTATAATATAACGTAATATGCAGTGTATCATTGAAAATACCATATAATATATCGTAATATATAGTTTATCATTGAAAATACTTTATAATATAACGTAATATGCAGTGTATCATTGAAAATATCATATAATATAACGTAATATGCAGTGAATCATTGAAAATACCTTATAATAAAACGTAATATGCAGTGTATCATTGAAAATACCTTAGAATATATGGTAATTCTAGTCTATCAATGAAAAAACCTTATAATAAAACGTAATATGCTGTGTATCATTGAAAATACCTTAGAATATATGGTAATTCTAGTCTATCAATGAAAATACCTTATAATACAACGTAATATGCAGTGTATCATTGAAAATACCTTATAATATATCGTAATTTGTATTGTATCATTGAAAATACCATATAGTATAACGTAATATGCAGTGCATCATTGAAAATACCTTATAATATATAGTAGTTTATCATTGAAAACATCTTATAATATAACGTAATATGCAGTGTATCATTGAAGATACATTATAATATAACGTAATATGCAGTGTATCATTGAAAATACCATATAATATATCGTAATATATAGTTTATCATTGAAAATACTTTATAATATAACGTAATATGCAGTGTATCATTGAAAATACCTTATAATATATCGTAATTTGTAGTGTATCATTAAAAATACCTTGTAATATAACGTAATATGCAGTGTATCATTGAAAATACCTCATAATATAACGTAATATGCAGTGTATCATTGAAAACATCTTATAATATAACGTAATATGCAGTGTATCATTGAAAATACCTTATAATATAACGTAATATGGAGTGTATCATTGAAAATACCTTATGATATAATGTAATATGCAGTGTATCATTGAAAATACCTTATAATATATGGTAATTTGTAGTGTATCAATGAAAATACCTTATAATATAACGTAATATGCAGTGTATCATTGAAAATACCATATAATATATCGTAATATATAGTTTATCATTGAAAATACTTTATAATATAACGTAATATGCAGTGTATCATTGAAAATATCATATAATATAACGTAATATGCAGTGAATCATTGAAAATACCTTATAATAAAACGTAATATGCAGTGTATCATTGAAAATACCTTAGAATATATGGTAATTCTAGTCTATCAATGAAAAAACCTTATAATACAACGTAATATGCAGTGTATCATTGAAAATACCTTATAATATATCGTAATTTGTAGTGTATCATTGAAAATACCATATAGTATAACGTAATATGCAGTGCATCATTGAAAATACCTTATAATATAACGTAATATGTAGTGTATCATTGAAAATACCTTATAATATAACGTAATATGCAGTGTATCATTGAAAATACCTTATAATAAAACGTAATATGCAGTGTATCATTGAAAATACCTTAGAATATATGGTAATTCTAGTCTATCAATGAAAATACTTTATAATACAACGTAATATGCAGTGTATCATTGAAAATACCTTATAATATATCATAATTTGAAGTGTATCATTGAAAATACCATATAGTATAACATAATATGCAGTGCATCATTGAAAATTCCTTATAATATATAGCAGTTTATCATTGAAAACATCTTATAATATAACGTAATATGCAGTGTATCATTGAAGATACATTATGATATAACGTAATATGCAGTGTATCATTGAAAATACCATATAATATATCGTAATATGTAGTTTATCATTGAAAATACCATATAATATATCGTAATATGTAGTTTATCATTGAAAATACGTTATAATATAACGTAATATGCAGTGTATCATTGAAAATACCATATAATATAACGTAATATGACGTGTATCATTGAAAATACCTTATAATAAAACGTAATATGCAGTGTATCATTGAAAATACCTTGGAATATATGGTAATTCTAGTCTATCAATGAAAATACCTTATAATACAACGTAATATGCAGTGTATCATTGAAAATACCTTATAATAAAACGTAATATGCACTGTATCATTGAAAATACCTTATAATATAACGTAATATGCAGTGTATCATTGAAAATACCTTATAATATAACGTAATATGCAGTGTATCATTGAAAATACCTTAGAATATATGGTAATTCTAGTCTATCAATGAAAATACCTTATAATACAACGTAATATGCAGTGTATCATTGAAAATACCTTATAATATATCGTAATTTGTAGTGTATCATTGAAAATACCATATAGTATAACGTAATATGCAGTGCATCATTGAAAATACCTTATAATATATAGTAGTTTATCATTGAAAACATCTTATAATATAACGTAATATGCAGTGTATCATTGAAAATACCTTATAATATAACGTAATATGCAGTGTATCATTGAAAATACCTTATAATATATCGTAATTTTTTAGTGTATCATTGAAAATACCTAATAATATAATGTAATATGCAGTGTATCATTGAAAATACCTTATAATAAAACGTAATATGCAGTGTATCATTGAAAATACCTTATAATATAACGTAATATGCAGTGTATCATTGAAAATACCTTATAATATAACGTAATATGCAGTGTATCATTGAAAATACCTTATGATATAACGTAATATGCAGTGTATCATTGAAAATACCTTATAATAAAACGTAATATGCTGTGTATCATTGAAAATACCTTATAATAAAACGTAATATGCAGTGTATCATTGAAGATACATTATGATATAACGTAATATGCAGTGTATCATTGAAAATACCATATAATATATCGTAATATGTAGTTTATCATTGAAAATACCATATAATATATCGTAATATGTAGTTTATCATTGAAAATACGTTATAATACAACGTAATATGCAGTGTATCATTGAAAATACCTTATAATATATCGTAATTTGTAGTGTATCATTGAAAATACCATATAGTATAACGTAATATGCAGTGCATCATTGAAAATACCTTATAATATATAGTAGTTTATCATTGAAAACATCTTATAATATAACGTAATATGCAGTGTATCATTGAAGATACATTATGATATAACGTAATATGCAGTGTATCATTGAAAATACCATATAATATATCGTAATATGTAGTTTATCATTGAAAATACGTTATAATATAACGTAATATGCAGTGTATCATTGAAAATACCATATAATATAACGTAATATGACGTGTATCATTGAAAATACCTTATAATAAAACGTAATATGCAGTGTATCATTGAAAATACCTTGGAATATATGGTAATTCTAGTCTATCAATGAAAATACCTTATAATACAACGTAATATGCAGTGTATCATTGAAAATACCTTATAATATATCGTAATTTGTAGTGTATCATTGAAAATACCATATAGTATAACGTAATATGCAGTGCATCATTGAAAATACCATATAATATATCGTAATATGTAGTTTATCATTGAAAATACGTTATAATATAACGTAATATGCAGTGTATCATTGAAAATACCATATAATATAACGTAATATGCACTGTATCACTGAAAATACCTTATAATATAACGTAATATGCAGTGTATCATTGAAAATGCCTTATGATATAACGTAATATGCAGTGTATCATTGAAAATACCTTATAATAAAACGTAATATGCAGTGTATCATTGAAAATACCTTAGAATATATGGTAATTCTAGTCTATCAATGAAAATACCTTATAATACAACGTAATATGCAGTTTATCATTGAAAATACCTTATAATAAAACGTAATATGCAGTGTATCATTGAAAATACCTTATAATATAACGTAATATGCAGTGTATCATTGAAAATACCTTATAATATAACGTAATATGCAGTGTATCATTGAAAATACCTTATAATAAAACGTAATATGCAGTGTATCATTGAAAATACCTTAGAATATATGGTAATTCTAGTCTATCAATGAAAATACCTTATAATACAACGTAATATGCAGTGTATCATTGAAAATACCTTATAATATATCGTAATTTGTAGTGTATCATTGAAAATACCATATAGTATAACGTAATATGCAGTGCATCATTGAAAATACCTTATAATATATAGTAGTTTATCATTGAAAACATCTTATAATATAACGTAATATGCAGTGTATCATTGAAGATACATTATGATATAACGTAATATGCAGTATATCATTGAAAATACCTTATTATATATGGTAATTTGAACTGTATCAATCAAAATACCTTCTAATATATCGTAATATGCAGTGTATCATCGAAAATACCTTATAATATATCGTAATTTGTAGTGTATCATTGAAAATACCATATAGTATAACGTAATATGCAGTGCATCATTGAAAATACCTAATAATATATAGTAGTTTATCATTGAAAATACCTTATAATATAACGTAATATGCAGTGTATCATTGAAAATACCTTATAATAAAACGTAATATGCAGTGTATCATTGAAAATACCTTAGAATATATGGTAATTCTAGTCTATCAATGAAAATACCTTATAATACAACGTAATATGCAGTGTATCATTGAAAATACCTTATAATATATCGTAATTTGTAGTGTATCATTGAAAATACCATATAGTATAACGTAATATGCAGTGCATCATTGAAAATACCTTATAATATATAGTAGTTTATCATTGAAAACATCTTATAATATAACGTAATATGCAGTGTATCATTGAAGATACATTATGATATAACGTAATATGCAGTATATCATTGAAAATACCTTATTATATATGGTAATTTGAACTGTATCAATCAAAATACCTTCTAATATATCGTAATATGCAGTGTATCATCGAAAATACCTTATAATATATCGCAATTTTTTAGTGTATCATTGAAAATACCTAATAATATAATGTAATATGCAGTGTATCATTGAAAATACCTTATAATAAAACGTAATATGCAGTGTATCATTGAAAATACCTTATAATATAACGTAATATGCAGTGTACCATTGAAAATACCTTATAATATAACGTAATATGCTGTGTATCTTTGAAAATACCTTATGATACAACGTAATATGCAGTGTATCATTGAAAATACCTTATAATATATCGTAATTTGTAGTGTATCATTGAAAATACCATATAGTATAACGTAATATGCAGTGCATCATTGAAAATACCTTATAATATAACGTAATATGTAGTGTATCATTGAAAATACCTTATAATATAACGTAATATGCAGTGTATCATTGAAAATACCTTATAATAAAACGTAATATGCAGTGTATCATTGAAAATACCTTAGAATATATGGTAATTCTAGTCTATCAATGAAAATACTTTATAATACAACGTAATATGCAGTGTATCATTGAAAATACCTTATAATATATCGTAATTTGAAGTGTATCATTGAAAATACCATATAGTATATCGTAATATGCAGTGCATCATTGAAAATACCTTATAATATATAGCAGTTTATCATTGAAAACATCTTATAATATAACGTAATATGCAGTGTATCATTGAAGATACATTATGATATAACGTAATATGCAGTGTATCATTGAAAATACCATATAATATATCGTAATATGTAGTTTACCATTGAAAATACCATATAATATATCGTAATATGTAGTTTATCATTGAAAATACGTTATAATATAACGTAATATGCAGTGTATCATTGAAAATACCATATAATATAACGTAATATGACGTGTATCATTGAAAATACCTTATAATAAAACGTAATATGCAGTGTATCATTGAAAATACCTTGGAATATATGGTAATTCTAGTCTATCAATGAAAATACCTTATAATACAACGTAATATGCAGTGTATCATTGAAAATACCTTATAATAAAACGTAATATGCAGTGTATCATTGAAAATACCTTAGAATATATGGTAATTCTAGTCTATCAATGAAAATACCTTATAATACAACGTAATATGCAGTTTATCATTGAAAATACCTTATAATAAAACGTAATATGCAGTGTATCATTGAAAATACCTTATAATATAACGTAATATGCAGTGTATCATTGAAAATACCTTATAATATAACGTAATATGCAGTGTATCATTGAAAATACCTTATAATAAAACGTAATATGCAGTGTATCATTGAAAATACCTTAGAATATATGGTAATTCTAGTCTATCAATGAAAATACCTTATAATACAACGTAATATGCAGTGTATCATTGAAAATACCTTATAATATATCGTAATTTGTAGTGTATCATTGAAAATACCATATAGTATAACGTAATATGCAGTGTATCATTGAAAATACCTTATAATAAAACGTAATATGCAGTGTATCATTGAAAATACCTTAGAATATATGGTAATTCTAGTCTATCAATGAAAATACCTTATAATACAACGTAATATGCAGTGTATCATTGAAAATACCTTATAATATATCGTAATTTGTAGTGTATCATTGAAAATACCATATAGTATAACGTAATATGCAGTGCATCATTGAAAATACCTTATAATATATAGTAGTTTATCATTGAAAACATCTTATAATATAACGTAATATGCAGTGTATCATTGAAGATACATTATGATATAACGTAATATGCAGTATATCATTGAAAATACCTTATAATATATGGTAATTTGAACTGTATCAATCAAAATACCTTCTAATATATCGTAATATGCAGTGTATCATCGAAAATACCTTATAATATATCGCAATTTTTTAGTGTATCATTGAAAATACCTAATAATATAATGTAATATGCAGTGTATCATTGAAAATACCTTATAATAAAACGTAATATGCAGTGTATCATTGAAAATACCTTATAATATAACGTAATATGCAGTGTATCATTGAAAATACCTTATAATAAAACGTAATATGCTGTGTATCTTTGAAAATACCTTATGATACAACGTAATATGCAGTGTATCATTGAAAATACCTTATAATATATCGTAATTTGTAGTGTATCATTGAAAATACCATATAGTATAACGTAATATGCAGTGCATCATTGAAAATACCTTATAATATAACGTAATATGTAGTGTATCATTGAAAATACCTTATAATATAACGTAATATGCAGTGTATCATTGAAAATACCTTATAATAAAACGTAATATGCAGTGTATCATTGAAAATACCTTAGAATATATGGTAATTCTAGTCTATCAATGAAAATACTTTATAATACAACGTAATATGCAGTGTATCATTGAAAATACCTTATAATATATCGTAATTTGAAGTGTATCATTGAAAATACCATATAGTATAACGTAATATGCAGTGCATCATTGAAAATACCTTATAATATATAGCAGTTTATCATTGAAAACATCTTATAATATAACGTAATATGCAGTGTATCATTGAAAATACATTATGATATAACGTAATATGCAGTGTATCATTGAAAATACCATATAATATATCGTAATATGTAGTTTACCATTGAAAATACCATATAATATATCGTAATATGTAGTTTATCATTGAAAATACGTTATAATATAACGTAATATGCAGTGTATCATTGAAAATACCATATAATATAACGTAATATGCCGTGTATCATTGAAAATACCTTATAATAAAACGTAATATGCAGTGTATCATTGAAAATACCTTGGAATATATGGTAATTCTAGTCTATCAATGAAAATACCTTATAATACAACGTAATATGCAGTGTATCATTGAAAATACCTTATAATAAAACGTAATATGCAGTGTATCATTGAAAATACCTTAGAATATATGGTAATTCTAGTCTATCAATGAAAATACCTTATAATACAACGTAATATGCAGTTTATCATTGAAAATACCTTATAATAAAACGTAATATGCACTGTATCATTGAAAATACCTTATAATATAACGTAATATGCAGTGTATCATTGAAAATACCTTATAATATAACGTAATATGCAGTGTATCATTGAAAATACCTTATAATAAAACGTAATATGCAGTGTATCATTGAAAATACCTTATAATAAAACGTAATATGCAGTGTATCATTGAAAATACCTTAGAATATATGGTAATTCTAGTCTATCAATGAAAATACCTTATAATACAACGTAATATGCAGTGTATCATTGAAAATACCTTATAATATATCGTAATTTGTAGTGTATCATTGAAAATACCATATAGTATAACGTAATATGCAGTGTATCATTGAAAATACCTTATAATAAAACGTAATATGCAGTGTATCATTGAAAATACCTTAGAATATATGGTAATTCTAGTCTATCAATGAAAATACCTTATAATACAACGTAATATGCAGTGTATCATTGAAAATACCTTATAATATATCGTAATTTGTAGTGTATCATTGAAAATACCATATAGTATAACGTAATATGCAGTGCATCATTGAAAATACCTTATAATATATAGTAGTTTATCATTGAAAACATCTTATAATATAACGTAATATGCAGTGTATCATTGAAGATACATTATGATATAACGTAATATGCAGTATATCATTGAAAATACCTTATTATATATGGTAATTTGAACTGTATCAATCAAAATACCTTCTAATATATCGTAATATGCAGTGTATCATCGAAAATACCTTATAATATATCGCAATTTTTTAGTGTATCATTGAAAATACCTAATAATATAATGTAATATGCAGTGTATCATTGAAAATACCTTATAATAAAACGTAATATGCAGTGTATCATTGAAAATACCTTATAATATAACGTAATATGCAGTGTATCATTGAAAATACCTTATAATAAAACGTAATATGCTGTGTATCTTTGAAAATACCTTATGATACAACGTAATATGCAGTGTATCATTGAAAATACCTTATAATATATCGTAATTTGTAGTGTATCATTGAAAATACCATATAGTATAACGTAATATGCAGTGCATCATTGAAAATACCTTATAATATAACGTAATATGTAGTGTATCATTGAAAATACCTTATAATATAACGTAATATGCAGTGTATCATTGAAAATACCTTATAATAAAACGTAATATGCAGTGTATCATTGAAAATACCTTAGAATATATGGTAATTCTAGTCTATCAATGAAAATACTTTATAATACAACGTAATATGCAGTGTATCATTGAAAATACCTTATAATATATCGTAATTTGAAGTGTATCATTGAAAATACCATATAGTATAACGTAATATGCAGTGCATCATTGAAAATACCTTATAATATATAGCAGTTTATCATTGAAAACATCTTATAATATAACGTAATATGCAGTGTATCATTGAAGATACATTATGATATAACGTAATATGCAGTGTATCATTGAAAATACCATATAATATATCGTAATATGTAGTTTACCATTGAAAATACCATATAATATATCGTAATATGTAGTTTATCATTGAAAATACGTTATAATATAACGTAATATGCAGTGTATCATTGAAAATACCATATAATATAACGTAATATGACGTGTATCATTGAAAATACCTTATAATAAAACGTAATATGCAGTGTATCATTGAAAATACCTTGGAATATATGGTAATTCTAGTCTATCAATGAAAATACCTTATAATACAACGTAATATGCAGTGTATCATTGAAAATACCTTATAATAAAACGTAATATGCAGTGTATCATTGAAAATACCTTAGAATATATGGTAATTCTAGTCTATCAATGAAAATACCTTATAATACAACGTAATATGCAGTTTATCATTGAAAATACCTTATAATAAAACGTAATATGCAGTGTATCATTGAAAATACCTTATAATATAACGTAATATGCAGTGTATCATTGAAAATACCTTATAATATAACGTAATATGCAGTGTATCATTGAAAATACCTTATAATAAAACGTAATATGCAGTGTATCATTGAAAATACCTTAGAATATATGGTAATTCTAGTCTATCAATGAAAATACCTTATAATACAACGTAATATGCAGTGTATCATTGAAAATACCTTATAATATATCGTAATTTGTAGTGTATCATTGAAAATACCATATAGTATAACGTAATATGCAGTGCATCATTGAAAATACCTTATAATATATAGTAGTTTATCATTGAAAACATCTTATAATATAACGTAATATGCAGTGTATCATTGAAGATACATTATGATATAACGTAATATGCAGTATATCATTGAAAATACCTTATGATATAACGTAATATGCAGTGTATCATTGAAAATACCTTATAATAAAACGTAATATGCTGTGTATCATTGAAAATACCTTATGATATAATGTAATATGCAGTGTATCATTGAAAATACCTTATAATATATGGTAATTTGTAGTGTATCAATGAAAATACCTTATAATACAACGTAATATGCAGTGTATCATTGTAAATCTATATATATAAAAATGGATGTTTGTATATATATGATTAAGAAACTTCGAAACTGTTTAACCGATCAACATGAAACTTGGCACGTATATGTGTTTTTTCGGGGAGAAGGTTTTTACGCTGTTCAATTTTTTTTATCTCGCCGCTGTAGATGGCGCTGCAATACATCAAATTATATACCGTTGAACCTATCGCTATGAAAATTGATATACATAGGTATTTGAGCACGAGGAATATTTTCCAGCTATCCACTTTGTTGTAACTCGCCATCATATTGACGACAAAACACAATCTATATATATAAAAATGGATGTTTGTAAAGATATATATGTATATGATTAATAGACTTCGAAACTGTTTAACCGATCAACATGAAACTTGGCACGTATATGTGTTTTTTCGGGGAGAAGGTTTTTACGCTGTTCAATTTTTTTTATCTCGCCGCTGTAGATGGCGCTGCAATACATCAACTTCTATACCGTTGAATCTATTTCTATGAAAATTGGTATACATAGGTATTGAGCACGAGAAATATTTTCCCGCTATCCACTTTGTTGTAACTCACCATCATATTGACGAGAAAACAGAATAATTTATGATTTTTAATGTTTTAATGTTTGAAATGCCCTCCAAAAAATCAAACATTGGTAGAAGAACCAGACATACGCGGCAAGTGTCATCCAGTAGAGCTGCTGAAACATCTGAAGAGCGAGTGGCACGAGTTGAAAACCTACGAGTGCGAGCTTCTACAACAAGAGCTGTTGAAACATTTGAAGAGCGAGATACACGACGTGAAGGTCAACGCTTACGGCAGAATCGATCAACCCCCAAAAAATCAAACATTGGAAGAAGTACCAGACATACGCGGCAAGTGTCAGCCAGTAGAGCTGCTGAAACATCTAAAGAGCTGTTGAAACATTAGAAGAGCGAGTCGCACGAGTTGAAATCCTACGAGTGCGAGCTTCTACATCAAGAGCTGCTGAAACATCTGAAGAGCGAGATACACGACGTCAAAGTCAACGCTTACGGCAGAGTCGATCAAGAACGAGAATCGATCTCAAGAAAGCGGCGTTCAATTACAATAAAAACTTTGATTACAGAATGCATCACGATGTTGCCATCGGACCAATGACTAATTTGTGCTTTCATTGTCGCGCTTTGAAGTTTCAGAAAGAATCGCCTGGCATGTGTTGCTCTAATGGCAAAATCAACTTGCCACCACTGGCTGAGGTACCAGAACCACTTTTAACTTATGTGGCTGGAGTTACTCGGGAGTCCAAACACTTTCTACAGCATATTCGTAAATACAACTCATGCTTTCAAATGACATCGTTTGGAGCAACGAATATTGTGAGATATGGTAATTTCATGCCCACATTCAAAGTCCAAGGACAAGTGTATCATCAAATTGGTTCACTTCTTCCAGTAACCGATGAAGATCCACAGTTTTTGCAAATTTATTTCATGGACAATGTCGAGGAAGAGGTTGATCGACGATGCACATTTAGTGCAGTAACAGATCGAAGAATTATTGCTAAATTACGAGCATTATTCCACGAACATAACTGTTTGGTCCGAGATTTCAAATCCGCATTAGAGGATGTGAGAGCGGATGATTTAAAAGTCATTATCAGGGCAGACAAAACGCCATTGAATGAGCATGAAAGACGTTTCAATGCTCCAACGGCCACTGAAGTAGCAGCTGTAATTGTCGGAACAGAGATTACCCGCCGAGATATTGTTATCAGCAGACGAGATCAAACCAAGCAACGTGTTGCTGAAACACACCGATCGTACGATGCTCTTCAATATCCAATACTGTTTCCGCGAGGAGAAGACGGATATCATTTCGAAGTTTATCAAACTAATCCCATCACAGGTGCTGCGACAACGAAAAGAGTCAGTTGTATGGATTTTTATGCATACCGAATCATGATTCGTTCCCAACAATGTAACCATATTCTGAAGTGTCGTCAACTTTTCCAACAATTCATCGTTGATATGTACGCTAAAGTTGAAAGTGAACGACTCAATTACATTCGTTACAATCAATCGAAGCTTCGAGTCGAAGATTACATTCATTTGCGAGATGCAATTGCGAATAATGGAACAGTTGCTAACATTGGACAAATGGTTATACTTCCAGCTTCGTATACTGGAAGTCCAAGACATATGCAAGAATATACTCAGGATGCTCTAACATATGTTCGCAAATACGGACGTCCAGATCTTTTTATCACGTTCACATGCAATCCATCTTGGACTGAAATCAAAGATTTACTTTTACTTGGTCAGCAACCATTCCATCGGCATGACCTCACAGCGAGAGTTTTCAAACAAAAATTAATACGTTTTATGGATCTCATCACTAAGAATCATATATACGGAGAAACTCGCTGCTGGATGTATTCGATTGAATGGCAGAAAAGAGGTCTACCACATGCCCATATCTTAATTTGGTTGGTTGAAAGAATTGCTCGAACTCAAATTGACGATATTATTAATGCTGAACTGCCCGATCCAGAAGAAGATCCAGAATTATTTGAAATTGTCAAAAAACATATGATTCACGGACCATGTGGACTATACAACCCACATTCACCATGCATGAAAGATGGAAAATGCACTAAAAAGTATCCACGTCAAATGATACAAGAAACACAGACTGGTGGCGATGGTTATCCGCTGTACAGACGACGAAAACCAGATGATGGAGGACACACAACAACTATCAAAATCAATAACGTTTATTTCGAAATTGATAACCAGTGGATTGTGCCCTATTCTCCTATTCTTTCCAAATCATTCAATGCGCATATCAACGTGGAAGTCTGCAATTCAGTTAAATCAATTAAATACATATGTAAATATGTGAATAAAGGCAGCGATATGGCAGTTTTCGGACTTGCGAATCCCAATACTCCCGTTAATGAAGTAGAACAATTTCAAATGGGACGTTATATTAGTAGTAATGAAGCTGTATGGCGAATTCTTGGATTCGATATTCATGAACGCTTTCCTGCTGTTGTACATCTCAGTGTTCACTTGGAAAACGGTCAACGAGTCTACTTCACGGAAGTGAATGCACTCCACAGAGCTGCAGATCCACCAAACACAACGTTGACCGCTTTTTTCCAATTGTGTGCAGCTGACGAATTCGCGAAAACGCTGTTATATCATGAAGTCCCGCAATATTACACTTGGAATCAATCGACGAAGAAATTTTACAGAAGAAAACGAGGCGCCAGGCATTCTTCAATAGCTGGCATATTTTTCTCTGGAACATTGGGACGAGTATATACTGTTCATCCGAATAATAGTGAATGCTACTATTTGCGAATGCTGCTTCACGTGGTCAAAGGACCAACATCGTTTCAAGCAGTCAAAACCATCGATGGTCAAGTATGCCAGACATACAGAGAAACATGTTTCAAACTTGGTTTGCTTGAAAATGATCAACATTGGGACAACACATTGACAGAAGCATCTGAAACACGTCATGCTCACCAAATACGAAATCTGTTCGCCATAATCTTGACAACCTGTGCGCCATCTGATCCGAAAGATCTATGGGAAAAACACAAAGAAAATATGAGCGAAGACATACTTCTCCGAGAACGCAGAGACAACCCCGGCCTGGATGTACAATATTCGGAAGATATTTATAATGAAGCCTTGATATTGCTTGAGGATATGTGTTTGTCGATTAACAACAAACTTCTTAATCAGCTTGGGCTATTTACACCGGACCGTAACAGAAACGATGTTGTTGATAGAGACGTATTGCGAGAAAAACAATATGATGTCGATGCGCTACAAGTTTATGTTGAGGCTCAGAAAAGGCTCTTAACACATGATCAACGACTCGCGTACGATACAGTTATGGAGTATGTACGAGGCGGAAATGGTGGACTCCTTTTTCTTGATGCACCAGGAGGCACAGGAAAAACATTTCTACTCAATTTAATACTCGCCGAAATTCGAATGAAGAATGAGATTGCTGTGGCTGTAGCATCATCGGGGATTGCAGCAACACTACTTGATGGAGGACGCACGGCGCATTCGGCTTTCAAGCTGCCATTAAATCTAAATCTTGCTACAGATCCGCTTTGTAACATTGGAAAAACATCTGGAATGGCAACTGTATTGAAAAAATGCAAAATCATTATTTGGGATGAATGTACCATGATACATAAGAAAGGACTTGAAGCACTTGATCGTACTCTACGAGATTTTCGAAGCGATCAACATCAAATGGGCGGAGCTCTGATATTGCTCGCCGATGATTTCCGTCAAACTTTGCCCGTCATTCTAAGATCGACACCAGCAGACGAGCTGAACGCATGCCTGAAGAATTCGGCTCTTTGGAGACATGTGAAGAAAATTACACTTTCAACCAATATGCGTGTGCATTTACTTGGAAATGATATTTCTGCACAAATATTCGTCAAGCAACTTTTAGATATGGGCAATGGCAAACTTCCGGTTATTCCTGAAACACAGGAGATATCGTTCCCACAAAACTTCTGTCAACTTCAATCATCAATTGAAGATCTTGAAATGAAGGTTTTTCCGAACATCGTTAACAACTTCAGGAATCACAATTGGCTATCCGAGAGAGCTATTTTAGCTCCAAAAAATGATGACGTTAATCGAATCAATAACAGGATTCAATTGAAAATTCCTGGTGTGGTTACCAAATATAAATCCATCGATACAGTTACAGAAGAGGATCAAGCGGTAAATTATCCAATAGAATTTCTGAATTCATTGGAGCCTGCTGGAATGCCACCACACACATTAACGTTGAAAGTTGGTTCACCAATACTGCTCCTTCGGAATCTCAACACGCCAAAGTTGTGCAACGGAACTAGACTTTCAGTGAAAAAACTGATGCCGAATGTGATTGAAGCAACAATAATTAACGGCAAATGTAAAGGAGATGTGCTTATTCCACGCATTCCAATGATTCCCACTGATTTGCCCTTCACATTCAAACGACTGCAGTTTCCTGTGCGTCTTGCTTTCGCGATGACAATCAACAAAGCTCAAGGGCAGTCACTGCGCGTTGTCGGATTAAATTTAGAAAATCCATGTTTTTCGCATGGCCAACTATATGTCGCTTGCTCCAGAGTAGGAACTCCAAAATGTCTATACATATATACACCAAATCAAAAAACCAAAAATATTGTTTATCCACTCGCCTTACGCTAAATGTTAGCATTAGTTTAAATTGTTTAATGACCAAAATCTAAATTTGGGTGGCGTTTTCAAGGTCATTTGAAGGTCAACTTTGTTTTTTCAAATGGGTAAAAAGTGCGCGGATAAAAAAAAGTATCCTACGAAAATTATTGGTCTTTTTACGTACAATAAGATCCCATAATAAAAAATATAGGTTTCCATTTGAAAAAACAAAGTTGACCTTAAAATGACCTTGAACACGCCACCCAAATAAAAAACTGATACTGCCCCCCCTTTCCCTCTTGAAATGCTTGGATACGTGTTGCACACTTTTTTAATATCTTTCATATTTTTCGAGATATTCGGCTGGAAAGTTTTCAAATGAACACCCGGTATAATAAAATCGTGTCCGTCTGTCTGTGTGTGACGACATCAACTGAGAACGGCTGAACGTAGAAAGCTGGGGTTTGAACCATTAGAGGCGGAGTTTCTTCGAGAAGGTTTTAGAGCAAACCGCATTCGAAAAAGTCAATTTGTTCATAAGTTGTGACGTCATTACTGATCAAAGATAACTTTTTCGCCCACTTTGGGCACGTTACTGTTTATAAACTGGTTGCACCTGTATTCAATTTGACAGAGCGAGGGAGTGAGAGAGAGGGAGAGAGAGGGAGAGAGAGGGGGAACTTGTGGAAAGGGGAAGAGAGGGGAAAAGTGACAGGTAAAAACATGCTTTTAAAAAATACTGAGCCACAGCAACGCGTGGCGGGGGAAAGCTAGTACCTTATAATATAACGTAATATGCAGTGTATCATTGAAAATACCTTATGATATAATGTAATATGCAGTGTATCATTGAAAATACCTTATAATATATGGTAATTTGTAGTGTATCAATGAAAATACCTTATAATATATGGTAATTTGTAGTGTATCAATGAAAATACCTTATAATACAACGTAATATGCAGTGTATCATTGAAAATACCTTATAATATATCGTAATTTGTAGTGTATCATTGAAAATACCATATAGTATAACGTAATATGCAGTGCATCATTGAAAATACCTTATAATATAACGTAATATGTAGTGTATCATTGAAAATACCTTATAATAAAACGTAATATGCAGTGTATCATTGAAAATACCTTAGAATATATGGTAATTCTAGTCTATCAATGAAAATACTTTATAATACAACGTAATATACAGTGTATCATTGAAAATACCTTATAATATATCGTAATTTGTAGTGTATCATTGAAAATACCATATAGTATAACGTAATATGCAGTGCATCATTGAAAATACCTTATAATATATAGTAGTTTATCATTGAAAACATCTTATAATATAACGTCATATGCAGTGTATCATTGAAGATACATTATGATATAACGTAATATGCAGTGTATCATTGAAAATACCATATAATATATCGTAATATGTAGTTTATCATTGAAAATACGTTATAATATAACGTAATATGCAGTGTATCATTGAAAATACCATATAATATAACGTAATATGACGTGTATCATTGAAAATACCTTATAATAAAACGTAATATGCAGTGTATCATTGAAAATACCTTGGAATATATGGTAATTCTAGTCTATCAATGAAAATACCTTATAATACAACGTAATATGCAGTGTATCATTGAAAATACCTTATTATATATGGTAATTTGAACTGTATCAATCAAAATACCTTCTAATATATCGTAATATGCAGTGTATCATCGAAAATACCTTATAATATATCGTAATTTTTTAGTGTATCATTGAAAATACCTAATAATATAATGTAATATGCAGTGTATCATTGAAAATACCTTATAATATAACGTAATATGCAGTGTATCATTGAAAATACCATATAATATAACGTAATATGCAGTGTATCATTGAAAATACCTTATAATAAAACGTAATATGCTGTGTATCATTGAAAATACCTCATGATATAATGTAATATGCAGTGTATCATTGAAAATACCTTATAATATATGGTAATTTGTAGTGTATCAATGAAAATACCTTATAATACAACGTAATATGCAGTGTATCATTGTAAATACCTTATAATATAACGTAATATGCAGTGTATCATTGAAAATACCTTATGATATAATGTAATATGCAGTGTATCATTGAAAATACCTTATAATATATGGCAATTTGTAGTGTATCATTGAAAATACCTTATAATATATGGTAATTTGTAGTGTATCAATGAAAATACCTTATAATACAACGTAATATGCAGTGTATCATTGAAATTACCTTATAATATATCGTAATTTGTAGTGTATCATTGAAAATACCATATAGTATAACGTAATATGCAGTGCATCATTGAAAATACCTTATAATATAACGTAATATGTAGTGTATCATTGAAAATACCTTATAATATAACGTAATATGCAGTGTATCATTGAAAATACCTTATAATAAAACGTAATATGCAGTGTATCATTGAAAATACCTTAGAATATATGGTAATTCTAGTCTATCAATGAAAATACTTTATAATACAACGTAATATGCAGTGTATCATTGAAAATACCTTATAATATATCGTAATTTGTAGTGTATCATTGAAAATACCATATAGTATAACGTAATATGCAGTGCATCATTGAAAATACCTTATAATATATAGTAGTTTATCATTGAAAAGATCTTATAATATAACGTAATATGCAGTGTATCATTGAAGATACATTATGATATAACGTAATATGCAGTATATCATTGAAAATACCTTATTATATATGGTAATTTGAACTGTATCAATCAAAATACCTTCTAATATATCGTAATATGCAGTGTATCATCGAAAATACCTTATAATATATCGTAATTTTTTAGTGTATCATTGAAAATACCTAATAATATAATGTAATATGCAGTGTATCATTGAAAATACCTTATAATAAAACGTAATATGCAGTGTATCATTGAAAATACCTTATAATATAACGTAATATGCAGTGTATCATTGAAAATACCTTATAATAAAACGTAATATGCTGTGTATCATTGAAAATACCTCATGATATAATGTAATATGCAGTGTATCATTGAAAATACCTTATAATATATGGTAATTTGTAGTGTATCAATGAAAATACCTTATAATACAACGTAATATGCAGTGTATCATTGTAAATACCTTATAATATAACGTAATATGCAGTGTATCATTGAAAATACCTTATGATATAATGTAATATGCAGTGTATCATTGAAAATACCTTATAATATATGGTAATTTGTAGTGTATCAATGAAAATACCTTATAATATATGGTAATTTGTAGTGTATCAATGAAAATACCTTATAATACAACGTAATATGCAGTGTATCATTGAAAATACCTTATAATATATCGTAATTTGTAGTGTATCATTGAAAATACCATATAGTATAACGTAATATGCAGTGCATCATTGAAAATACCTTATAATATATAGCAGTTTATCATTGAAAACATCTTATAATATAACGTAATATGCAGTGTATCATTGAAGATACATTATGATATAACGTAATATGCAGTGTATCATTGAAAATACCATATAATATATCGTAATATGTAGTTTATCATTGAAAATACCATATAATATATCGTAATATGTAGTTTATCATTGAAAATACGTTATAATATAACGTAATATGCAGTGTATCATTGAAAATACCATATAATATAACGTAATATGACGTGTATCATTGAAAATACCTTATAATAAAACGTAATATGCAGTGTATCATTGAAAATACCTTGGAATATATGGTAATTCTAGTCTATCAATGAAAATACCTTATAATACAACGTAATATGCAGTGTATCATTGAAAATACCTTATAATAAAACGTAATATGCACTGTATCATTGAAAATACCTTATAATATAACGTAATATGCAGTGTATCATTGAAAATACCTTATAATATAACGTAATATGCAGTGTATCATTGAAAATACCTTAGAATATATGGTAATTCTAGTCTATCAATGAAAATACCTTATAATACAACGTAATATGCAGTGTATCATTGAAAATACCATATAGTATAACGTAATATGCAGTGCATCATTGAAAATACCTTATAATATATAGTAGTTTATCATTGAAAACATATTATAATATAACGTAATATGCACTATATCATTGAAAATACCTTATGATATAACGTAATATGCAGTGTATCATTGAAAATACCTTATAATATATGGTAATTTGAACTGTATCAATCAAAATACCTTCTAATATATCGTAATATGCAGTGTATCATCGAAAATACCTTATAATATATCGTAATTTGTAGTGTATCATTGAAAATACCTTATAATATAACGTAATATGCAGTGTATCATTGAAAATACCTTATAATATAACGTAATATGCAGTGTATCATTGAAAATACCTTATGATATAACGTAATATGCAGTGTATCATTGAAAATACCTTATAATATAACGTAATATGCAGTGTATCATTGAAAATACCTTATGATATAACGTAATATGCAGTGTATCATTGAAAATACCTTATAATATATCGTAATTTGTAGTGTATCATTGAAAATACCATATAGTATAACGTAATATGCAGTGCATCATTGAAAATACCTCATAATATAACGTAATATGCAGTGTATCATTGAAAATACCTTATAATATAACGTAATATGCAGTGTATCATTGAAAATACCTTATAATAAAACGTAATATGCAGTGTATCATTGAAAATACCTTATAATATAACGTAATATGCAGTGTGTCCTTGAAAATACCTCATAATATAACGTAATTTGTGGTGTATCATTAAAAATACCTTATAATATAACGTAATATGCAGTGTGTCCTTGAAAATACCTCATAATATAACGTCATTTGCAGTGTATCATTGAAAATACATATAATATAACGTAATATGCAGGGTATCATTGAAAATACCTTATGATATAATGTAATATGCAGTATATCATTGAAAATACCTTATAATATAACGCAATATGCAGTGTATCATTGAAAATACCTTATAATATAACGTAATATCCAGTCTATCACTGAAAATACCTTATAATATAACGTAATATGCAGTGTATCATTGAAAATACCTTATAATATAACGTAATATTCAGTGTATCATTGAAAATACCTTATAATATAACGTAATATCCAGTCTATCACTGAAAATACCTTATAATATAACGTAATATGCAGTGTATCATTGAAAATACCTTATAATATAACGTAATATGCTGTGTATCATTGAAAATACCTTATAATGTAACGTAATATGCAGTGCATCATTGAAAATACCTTATAATATAACGTACTATTTAGTGTATCATTGAAAATACCTTGTAATATAACCTAATATGCAGTGTACCATTGAAAATACCTTATAATATAATGCAATATGCAGTGTATCATTGAAAATACCTTATAATATAACGTAATATGCAGTCTATCACTGAAAATACCTTATAATATAACGTAATATGCAATGTATCATTGAAAATACTTTAGAATATATCGTAAATGTAGTGTATCATTGAAAATACCTTATAATATAACGTAATATGCAGTGTATCATTGAAAATACCTGATAATATAACGTAATATGCAGTGTATCATTGAAAATACCTTATAATATAACCTAATATGCAGTGTATCATTGAAAATACCTTATAATATAACGTAATATGCAGTGTATCATTGAAAATACCTTATGATATAACGTAATATTCAGTGTATCATTGAAAATACCTTATAATATAACGCAATATGCAGTGTATCATTGAAAATACCTTATAATATAACGTAATATCCAGTCTATCACTGAAAATACCTTATAATATAACGTAATATGCAATGTATCATTGAAAATACTTTAGAATATATCGTAAATGTAGTGTATCATTGAAAATACCTTATAATATAACGTAATATGCAGTGTATCATTGAAAATACCTGATAATATAACGTAATATGCAGTGTATCATTGAAAATACCTTATAATATAACCTAATATGCAGTGTATCATTGAAAATACCTTATAATATAACGTAATATGCAGTGTATCATTGAAAATACCTTATGATATAACGTAATATTCAGTGTATCATTGAAAATACCTTATAATATAACGCAATATGCAGTGTATCATTGAAAATACCTTATAATATAACGTAATATGCAGTGTATCATTGAAAATACCTTATAATATAACGTACTATTTAGTGTATCGTTGAAAATACCTTATAATATAACGTAATATGCAGTGTATCATTGAAAATACCTTATAATATAACCTAATATGCAGTGTATCATTGAAAATACCTTATAATATAACCTAATATGCAGTGTATCATAGAAAATACCTTATAATATAACGTAATATGCAGTATATCATTGAAAATACCTTATAATATAACGCAATATGCAGTGTATCATTGAAATAACCTTATAATGTAACGTAATATCCAGTCTATCACTGAAAATACCTTATAATATAACGTAATATGCAGTGTATCATTGAAAATACCTTATAATATAACGTAATATGCTGTGTATCATTGAAAATACCATCTAATATAACGTAATATTCAGTGTATCATTGAAAATACCTTATAATATAACGTAATATCCAGTCTATCACTGAAAATACCTTATAATATAACGTAATATGCAGTGTATCATTGAAAATACCTTATGATATAACGTAATATGCTGTGTATCATTGAAAATACCTTATAATATAACGTAATATGCAGTGTATCATTGAAAATACCTTATAATGTAACGTAATATGCAGTGCATCATTGAAAATACCTTATAATATAACGTACTATTTAGTGTATCATTGAAAATGCCTTGTAATATAACCTAATATGCAGTGTACCATTGAAAATGCCTTATAATATAATGCAATATGCAGTGTATCATTGAGAATACCTTATAGTATAACGTAATATGCAGTCTATCACAGAAAAAACCTTATAATATAACGTAATATGCAGTGTATCATTGAAAATACTGTAGAATATATCGTAAATGTAGTGTATCATTGAAAATACCTTGTAATATAACGTAATATGCAGTGTATCATTGAAAATACCTTATAATATAACGTAATATCCAGTCTATCACTGAAAATACCTTATAATATAACGTAATATGCAGTATATCATTGAAAATACCTTATAATATAACGCAATATGCAGTGTATCATTGAAAATACCTTATAATATAACGTAATATCCAGTCTATCACTGAAAATACCTTATAATATAACGTAATATGCAGTATATCATTGAAAATACCTTATAATATAACGTAATATTCAGTGTATCATTGAAAATACCTTATAATATAACGTAATATCCAGTCTATCACTGAAAATACCTTATAATATAACGTAATATGCAGTGTATCATTGAAAATACCTTATAATATAACGTAATATGCCGTGTATCATTGAAAATACCTTATAATATAACGTAATATGCAGTGTATCATTGAAAATACCTTATAATGTAACGTAATATGCAGTGCATCATTGAAAATACCTTATAATATAACGTACTATTTAGTGTATCATTGAAAATACCTTGTAATATAACCTAATATGCAGTGTACCATTGAAAATACCTTATAATATAATGCAATATGCAGTGTATCATTGAAAATACCTTATAATATAACGTAATATGCAGTCTATCACTGAAAATACCTTATAATATAACGTAATATGCAGTGTATCATTGAAAATACTTTAGAATATATCGTAAATGTAGTGTATCATTGAAAATACCTTATAATATAACGTAATATGCAGTGTATCATTGAAAATACCTGATAATATAACGTAATATGCAGTGTATCATTGAAAATACCTTATAATATAACCTAATATGCAGTGTATCATTGAAAATACCTAATAATATAACGTAATATGCAGTGTATCATTGAAAATACCTTATGATATAACGTAATATTCAGTGTATCATTGAAAATACCTTATAATATAACGCAATATGCAGTGTATCATTGAAAATACCTTATAATATAACGTAATATCCAGTCTATCACTGAAAATACCTTATAATATAACGTAATATGCAGTATATCATTGAAAATACCTTATAATATAACGCAATATGCAGTGTATCATTGAAAATACCTTATAATATAACGTAATATGCAGTGTATCATTGAGAATACCTTATGAGATAACGTAATATGCTGTGTATCATTGAAAATAAATTATAATATAACGTAATATGCAGTGTATCATTGAAAATACCTTATAATGTAACGTAATATGCAGTGCATCATTGAAAATACCTTATAATATAACGTAATATGCTGTGTATCATTGAAAATACCTTATAATATAACGTAATATGCAGTGTATCATTGAAAATACCTTATAATGTAACGTAATATGCAGTGCATCATTGAAAATACCTTATAATATAACGTACTATTTAGTGTATCATTGAAACTACCTTATAATATAACCTAATATGCAGTGTACCATTGAAAATACCTTATAATATAACGTGATATTTGCAGTCTTTCATTGAACATACCTTATTATATAAGGTAATATGCAGTCTATCAATGAAAATACCTTATAATATAACGTAATATGCAGTGTATCTTTGAAAATACCTTTTAATATAATGTAATATGCAGTCTACCATTTGAAATACCTTATAATATAACGTACTATATAGTGTTTCATTGAAAATACCTGATAATATAACGTAATATGCAGTGTATCATTGAAAAAACCTTATAATATAACCTAATATGCAGTGTATCATTGAAAATACCTTATAATATAACGTAATATGCAGTGTATCATTGAAAATACCTTATAATATAACGTAATATGCAGTGTATCATTGAAAATACCTTATAATATAACGCAATATGCAGTCTACCATTTGAAATACCTTATAATATAACGTACTATATAGTGTTTCATTGAAAATACCTGATAATATAACGTAATATGCAGTGTATCATTGAAAATACCATCTAATATAACGTAATATTCAGTGTATCATTGAAAATACCTTATAATATAACGTAATATCCAGTCTATCACTGAAAATACCTTATAATATAACGTAATATGCAGTGTATCATTGAAAATACCTTATGATATAACGTAATATGCTGTGTATCATTGAAAATACCTTATAATATAACGTAATATGCAGTGTATCATTGAAAATACCTTATAATGTAACGTAATATGCAGTGCATCATTGAAAATACCTTATAATATAACGTACTATTTAGTGTATCATTGAAAATACCTTGTAATATAACCTAATATGCAGTGTACCATTGAAAATGCCTTATAATATAATGCAATATGCAGTGTATCATTGAGAATACCTTATAGTATAACGTAATATGCAGTCTATCACAGAAAATACCTTATAATATAACGTAATATGCAGTGTATCATTGAAAATACTGTAGAATATATCGTAAATGTAGTGTATCATTGAAAATACCTTGTAATATAACGTAATATGCAGTGTATCATTGAAAATACCTTATAATATAACGTAATATCCAGTCTATCACTGAAAATACCTTATAATATAACGTAATATGCAGTATATCATTGAAAATACCTTATAATATAACGCAATATGCAGTGTATCATTGAAAATACCTTATAATATAACGTAATATCCAGTCTATCACTGAAAATACCTTATAATATAACGTAATATGCAGTGTATCATTGAAAATACCTTATAATATAACCTAATATGCAGTTTATCATTGAAAATACCTTATAATATAACGTAATATGCAGTGTATCATTGAAAATACCTTATGATATAACGTAATATTCAGTGTATCATTGAAAATACCTTATAATATAACGCAATATGCAGTGTATCATTGAAAATACCTTATAATATAACGTAATATCCAGTCTATCACTGAAAATACCTTATAATATAACGTAATATGCAGTATATCATTGAAAATACCTTATAATATAACGCAATATGCAGTGTATCATTGAAAATACCTTATAATATAACGTAATATGCAGTGTATCATTGAAAATACCTTAGAATATATGGTAATTCTAGTCTATCAATGAAAATACCTTATAATACAACGTAATATGCAGTTTATCATTGAAAATACCTTATAATAAAACGTAATATGCACTGTATCATTGAAAATACCTTATAATATAACCTAATATGCAGTGTACCATTGAAAATACCTTATAATATAACGCAATATGCAGTGTATCATTGAAAATACCTTATAATATAACGTAATATGCAGTCTATCACTGAAAATACCTTATAATATAACGTAATATGCAGTGTATCATTGAAAATACTTTAGAATATATCGTAAATGTAGTGTATCATTGAAAATACCTTATAATATAACGTAATATGCAGTGTATCATTGAAAATACCTTATAATATAACGTAATATGCTGTGTATCATTGAAAATACCTTATAATATAACGTAATATGCAGTGTATCATTGAAAATACCTTATAATATAACGTACTATTTAGTGTATCGTTGAAAATACCTTATAATATAACGTAATATGCAGTGTATCATTGAAAATACCTTATAATATAACCTAATATGCAGTGTATCATTGAAAATACCTTATAATATAACCTAATATGCAGTGTATCATAGAAAATACCTTATAATATAACGTAATATGCAGTATATCATTGAAAATACCTTATAATATAACGCAATATGCAGTGTATCATTGAAAATACCTTATAATGTAACGTAATATCCAGTCTATCACTGAAAATACCTTATAATATAACGTAATATGCAGTGTATCATTGAAAATACCTTATAATATAACGTAATATGCAGTGTATCATTGAAAATACTTTAGAATATATCGTAAATGTAGTGTATCATTGAAAATACCTTATAATATAACGTAATATGCAGTGTATCATTGAAAATACCTGATAATATAACGTAATATGCAGTGTATCATTGAAAATACCTTATAATATAACCTAATATGCAGTGTATCATTGAAAATACCTAATAATATAACGTAATATGCAGTGTATCATTGAAAATACCTTATGATATAACGTAATATTCAGTGTATCATTGAAAATACCTTATAATATAACGCAATATGCAGTGTATCATTGAAAATACCTTATAATATAACGTAATATCCAGTCTATCACTGAAAATACCTTATAATATAACGTAATATGCAGTATATCATTGAAAATACCTTATAATATAACGCAATATGCAGTGTATCATTGAAAATACCTTATAATATAACGTAATATGCAGTGTATCATTGAGAATACCTTATGAGATAACGTAATATGCTGTGTATCATTGAAAATAAATTATAATATAACGTAATATGCAGTGTATCATTGAAAATACCTTATAATGTAACGTAATATGCAGTGCATCATTGAAAATACCTTATAATATAACGTAATATGCTGTGTATCATTGAAAATACCTTATAATATAACGTAATATGCAGTGTATCATTGAAAATACCTTATAATGTAACGTAATATGCAGTGCATCATTGAAAATACCTTATAATATAACGTACTATTTAGTGTATCATTGAAAATACCTTATAATATAACCTAATATGCAGTGTACCATTGAAAATACCTTATAATATAACGTGATATTTGCAGTCTTTCATTGAACATACCTTATTATATCAGGTAATATGCAGTCTATCAATGAAAATACCTTATAATGTAACGTAATATGCAGTGCATCATTGAAAATACCATATAGTATAACGTAATATGCAGTGTATCATTGAAAATACCTTACAATATAACGTGATATTTGCAGTCTATCATTGAAAATACCTTATTATATAAGGTAATATGCAGTCTATCAATGAAAATACCTTATAATATAACGTAATATGCAGTGTATCTTTGAAAATACCTTATAATATAACGTAATATGCAGTGTATCATTGAAAATACCTTATAATATAACGTAATATGCAGTGTATCATTGAAAATACCTTATAATATAACGCAATATGCAGTCTACCATTTGAAATACCTTATAATATAACGTACTATATAGTGTTTCATTGAAAATACCTGATAATATAACGTAATATGCAGTGTATCATTGAAAATACCTTATAATATAACATAATATCCAGTCTATCACTGAAAATACCTTATAATATAACGTAATATGCAGTGTATCATTGAAAATACCTTATAATATAACGTAATATGCTGTGTATCATTGAAAATACCATCTAATATAACGTAATATTCAGTGTATCATTGAAAATACCTTATAATATAACGTAATATCCAGTCTATCACTGAAAATACCTTATAATATAACGTAATATGCAGTGTATCATTGAAAATACCTTATGATATAACGTAATATGCTGTGTATCATTGAAAATACCTTATAATATAACGTAATATGCAGTGTATCATTGAAAATACCTTATAATGTAACGTAATATGCAGTGCATCATTGAAAATACCTTATAATATAACGTACTATTTAGTGTATCATTGAAAATACCTTGTAATATAACCTAATATGCAGGGTACCATTGAAAATGCCTTATAATATAATGCAATATGCAGTGTATCATTGAGAATACCTTATAGTATAACGTAATATGCAGTCTATCACAGAAAATACCTTATAATATAACGTAATATGCAGTGTATCATTGAAAATACTGTAGAATATATCGTAAATGTAGTGTATCATTGAAAATACCTTGTAATATAACGTAATATGCAGTGTATCATTGAAAATACCTTATAATATAACGTAATATCCAGTCTATCACTGAAAATACCTTATAATATAACGTAATATGCAGTATATCATTGAAAATACCTTATAATATAACGCAATATGCAGTGTATCATTGAAAATACCTTATAATATAACGTAATATCCAGTCTATCACTGAAAATACCTTATAATATAACGTACTATTTAGTGTATCATTGAAAATACCTTATAATATAACCTAATATGCAGTGTACCATTGAAAATACCTTATAATATAACGTGATATTTGCAGTCTTTCATTGAACATACCTTATTATATCAGGTAATATGCAGTCTATCAATGAAAATACCTTATAATGTAACGTAATATGCAGTGCATCATTGAAAATACCATATAGTATAACGTAATATGCAGTGTATCATTGAAAATACCTTACAATATAACGTGATATTTGCAGTCTATCATTGAAAATACCTTATTATATAAGGTAATATGCAGTGTACCATTGAAAATGCCTTATAATATAATGCAATATGCAGTGTATCATTGAGAATACCTTATAGTATAACGTAATATGCAGTCTATCACAGAAAATACCTTATAATATAACGTAATATGCAGTGTATCATTGAAAATACTGTAGAATATATCGTAAATGTAGTGTATCATTGAAAATACCTTGTAATATAACGTAATATGCAGTGTATCATTGAAAATACCTTATAATATAACGTAATATCCAGTCTATCACTGAAAATACCTTATAATATAACGTAATATGCAGTATATCATTGAAAATACCTTATAATATAACGCAATATGCAGTGTATCATTGAAAATACCTTATAATATAACGTAATATCCAGTCTATCACTGAAAATACCTTATAATATAACGTAATATGCAGTGTATCATTGAAAATACCTTATAATATAACCTAATATGCAGTTTATCATTGAAAATACCTAATAATATAACGTAATATGCAGTGTATCATTGAAAATACCTTATGATATAACGTAATATTCAGTGTATCATTGAAAATACCTTATAATATAACGCAATATGCAGTGTATCATTGAAAATACCTTATAATATAACGTAATATCCAGTCTATCACTGAAAATACCTTATAATATAACGTAATATGCAGTATATCATTGAAAATACCTTATAATATAACGCAATATGCAGTGTATCATTGAAAATACCTTATAATATAACGTAATATGCAGTGTATCATTGAGAATACCTTATGAGATAACGTAATATGCTGTGTATCATTGAAAATAAATTATAATATAACGTAATATGCAGTGTATCATTGAAAATACCTTATAATGTAACGTAATATGCAGTGCATCATTGAAAATACCTTATAATATAACGTAATATGCTGTGTATCATTGAAAATACCTTATAATATAACGTAATATGCAGTGTATCATTGAAAATACCTTATAATGTAACGTAATATGCAGTGCATCATTGAAAATACCTTATAATATAACGTACTATTTAGTGTATCATTGAAACTACCTTATAATATAACCTAATATGCAGTGTACCATTGAAAATACCTTATAATATAACGTGATATTTGCAGTCTTTCATTGAACATACCTTATTATATCAGGTAATATGCAGTCTATCAATGAAAATACCTTATAATGTAACGTAATATGCAGTGCATCATTGAAAATACCATATAGTATAACGTAATATGCAGTGTATCATTGAAAATACCTTACAATATAACGTGATATTTGCAGTCTATCATTGAAAATACCTTATTATATAAGGTAATATGCAGTCTATCAATGAAAATACCTTATAATATAACGTAATATGCAGTGTATCTTTGAAAATACCTTTTAATATAATGTAATATGCAGTCTACCATTTGAAATACCTTATAATATAACGTACTATATAGTGTTTCATTGAAAATACCTGATAATATAACGTAATATGCAGTGTATCATTGAAAAAACCTTATAATATAACCTAATATGCAGTGTATCATTGAAAATACCTTATAATATAACGTAATATGCAGTGTATCATTGAAAATACCTTATAATATAACGTAATATGCAGTGTATCATTGAAAATACCTTATAATATAACGCAATATGCAGTCTACCATTTGAAATACCTTATAATATAACGTACTATATAGTGTTTCATTGAAAATACCTGATAATATAACGTAATATGCAGTGTATCATTGAAAAAACCTTATAATATAACCTAATATGCAGTGTATCATTGAAAATACCTTATAATATAACGTAATATGCAGTGTATCATTGAAAATACCTTATAATATAACGTAATATGCAGTGTATCATTGAAAATACCTTATAATATAACGCAATATGCAGTGTATCATTGAAAATACCTTATAATATAACATAATATCCAGTCTATCACTGAAAATACCTTATAATATAACGTAATATGCAGTGTATCATTGAAAATACCTTATAATATAACGTGATATTTGCAGTCTATCATTGGAAATACCATATAATATAACGTAATATGCAGTCTATCATTGAAAATACCATATAGTATAACGTAATATGCAGTGTATCATTGAAAATACCTTACAATATAACGTGATATTTGCAGTCTATCATTGAAAATACCTTATTATATAAGGAAATATGCAGTCTATCAATGAAAATACCTTATAATATAACGTAATATGCAGTCTACCATTTGAAATACCTTATAATATAACGTACTATTTAGTGTATCATTGAAAATACCTGATAATATAACGTAATATGCAGTGTATCATTGCAAATACCTTATAATATAACCTAATATGCAGTGTATCATTGAAAATACCTTACAATATAACGGAATATGCAGTGTATCATTGAAAATACCTTATAATATAACGTAATATGCAGTGTATCATTGAAAATACCTTATAATATAACGTAATATGCAGTGTATCATTGAAAATACCTTATAATGTAATGTAATATGATGTACATCATTGAAAATACTTTTTAAAATAACGTAATATGCAGTGTATCATTGAAAATACATTATAAAACTAGCTGGATATTGTTGCTCGCTCGCTCCGCGAGCTCGCGAGTGGGGGTGTTGTAACTCGCTTTGCGAGTTCGCGAGAGGGTTAGTGGTACGGATGTTATTTGGTATCTGACTCTCCACGAGCCACACAAAGAACTTCCCGATTCGTTAGTTGCAGTATATTATTATCATTATTAATTTATTTAGTGTAAGTGTGATTACATGTTTTGTTTGTGATTACATTGAGATGATTACATGTTTTCAGGGAAATTCAATAGTTTTCTACTTATCAAAATGTTTGCTATATGGCGTCGCATTAAACCAACATCGTATGCTCGTTGCTCGCTTGGTTCCCTGTTATAGCATAGTAATGTTGCAAAATAAATTGCAAATGCTCCACAATCAAACGCATTGTTTTGATATTGTACTCTGTGAAATATATACTTCTTCTTATATTTATTAAGGGCATTCAAATAATCTATTACATCATGGTTCAAATGATTAGCATTAAAACTATCATAAATGTGTACATTTCCGTTACCATCAGATCTTGTGCAAATCCAATGTCCTACCACCTTTTTTCCAATTTCACCAGTGTATATATCTGAATATTCGTCTCATGTTCTGGGATCTCTTGTAAATTACTCAAAAAAGCTCGAACGTAACCAGTATCTTGAGCAAAGTTGTATATTCCACGCTCGTTTAGATTTCTGTTCATAATTTCGTGAAATAAATTAATATGTTTATCTTGTAAATAACAATCAGGTTTTATGACTTCTTTACATTCGGCTGTTTCTAAAGCATAGTTATAACCATCATTGAGGAAACAGTCTGCAGGCACTGCATATTCATGATTATGTTGCTCGATATGCTGGTCCGAGATCATTAAACATTCACCAAAAATTGTATAAAGTTCAGGATTCATTTTTTGATTTGTGATTGTTACATCTTGTGACGGTCACAGCCTTCGGGCGCGAAGCTATCCCCATCAACGGGAATCACGGCCCGCAAGTACCGAGCGCGGCCACTAGATGACCGCGACATTAAACGCCGAGAAAGAGCGACTCGCGCCGCGGCGCGCGGCCGCCAGGTGGCCACAGCGACAAACCGGTTTCCCGCGGCTAAACCTGGTCGCGCCGGGATAATTACCCGGAATAATCACCGGTAAAGAGAGACACGCCGAACCCGAAAGCCAGACTCATTTTTTGGAACGTTTTTTTGGATAGCACTGAGTAAGGGGTCCGTCGAAACTCCTCCAACCGATCCGCCGACAGTACCTCCGATCCGCCGACCACACCCGTACTTCCTGACCAGGCCCGAGTGGTGAAAGACCCACGGGAATCCCTACCTCCTCAGTGGCGAAACGCCGAGCAGGACCCATCCAGGCCCGAGTGGTGAAAAACCCACGGGAATCCCTATTTCCTCAGTGGCGAAACACCGAGCAGGACCAATCCCGGCCCGAGTGGTGAAAGACCCACGGGAATCCCTATCTCCTCAGTGGCGAAACGCCGAGCAGGACCGATCCAGGCCCGAGTGGTGAAAAACCCACGGGAATCCCCACTTTTACCACAGCGGAACACCGAAATCCGATCCGACCAGCCGGCACTCCGAGCGATCGCTATCGCCGAACCGCCGCTACGCCGACCGCCAGTATCGGACCGTCCAGCTAAGGGTCCCCTCTCGTTCTTCGAGGTACCGCGACTCTGGACAGCCGACTGACGCGGCAATACCTTCCACCGCCCCGAGTAACCGTCACAATCTGTTTTCTCTTCATTCTCTCCTTTTTTATATTTGACAACCTTCTTATCGAGGATTGCATAAATTGGCTTATGATAGCTGAAATATGTTTCATAAACACCGCAATCTATATCATCAACATTTGAGAAAATGACATCTATTTGCGTATTCAAATTGGTCGTTATACTTTTGGATGGTAATTTAGTTTTTAAATTGTACTTGTTCAAAAGGTTAATCAAATAATTATCACCATTATCCTTGCAATTTAATATATTGTAATTGAAATCACCTATCAAAATCTTTTCACTTTCAATTGTAATTTTATTCATTATTCGCTGTACAACGCTACCAAACATAGAATTAGTAGCTTTTGGTGATTTATAACCACTAATTATATAATAATTTCTGATTTTAAAAGTGAACAGTTCTACATGCGCATTTGAACTAAATTCCTGTTCAACAAATAATTTTTCTATTGATAATTCTGTTTTTCCATAACAAATTAATCCGCGGCTGTTGTTGTCAATGTCGGATCGGAATAACATATCGTAATTTAAAATATTCAACTCATCATCGGTTTTCGTTAATGTTTCACTAAAAATTAATATATCGCTTCGATGAAACCATGAATCTTTATTTATATGAATTAATTTACTTGTCAAAGTACCAATATTTTGATATATAACTATTAATCCAGTTTCATTTACCAAATTATTGAATGATAATTTTAATTGTTTAGTATTTCGCAAACGATACAATTCATCGTTAGCCGTGTTTGCAGCATTGATCTTTGTTTTTTTCGATACTGTTAATTTAAATTGTCCCAAAATATATAAACCGCTCAATTTTGCAACTCTGCTCAGTGCTACATACAACATTTGTAAAGTTCGCCTTTCTGATTTTTTAAAATCCAAACATACTTTCTCGTATGTTTGTCCCTGACTTTTATGAATCGTAATCGCTTCAGCAGGAACCACTGGAAATTGACAACGTGTGATTTGATATTTTTCCTCACTCGACATTTTTCATATAATTACGATAACGAGTCCTTACTTTCACTCCCACTCTGGGCAATTGAAAATCTAACCACAATATAGACGGAATTTTAGTATTCTCTTGAAAAGTAATAAATTTTAATATTCCGCATGATCCATTAACCAATCCGTCTTCAACATCAATGTTACTAATTATCATATATTTTATATTAATTTTCAATTTAATCTCAGTTAATAATTCGTTTTGGACTGATTGTTTTTTTAAAGATTGTAATATAAATTTTTTTGTACTTTCATCGATATTCTTCGAAAATGTATTCTCAGCAGTAGAGATGATCAACTCACTCTTGCATTGAGATATTTTTCGATTATTGTAAGCGGTAACATTAGCATTAGTTGCATATAATCGTATTGCTATATCTGGAACATCATTTTGATTTTTAATTTCTCTCGATTTAATTAATTTTATATCATCTTCAGACGTGTCTCCCGTAGCTAAATTATTCAGAGCATTTATAAACGCTAAATCATCTTTTTGTCGCATAACTTCCGTCAATTCATAAAATTCAAACTCGTTCCATAGTGGATTAATATCAATAAAGGGAGCCATTGCGTTTCGTCTAGAGACTTGATAAACAGGTGTAGGTGTGTGGATTTGTATATTTTCTATTGTATGTATATGTGAATTGCGTTTGTGCATGAGTGTCGCGATACTGCGACCGCGACATAAAAATAATCAATAAATAAATACATGACGATTCGAATTAATCAATAAATAAATACATGACGTCTTCTAGAAGATTCGTAAAATAAAACATCCGAGCGAGTAGTATATAAAGGGACGCGTTGACGTGGCGACTGGGCTTTTACGGGAAACAAATTACGGTTGAAGGATTTAATGTTTATTCATTGTTTTGTCAAATTGTATATAAGTTGTGTGCTTTCTTATTGTAATAAAATAACTGTTTAACATCTATTCTCTTACACAGGTTTATCTCGTACAGGTGGTAATTGATTTAAATCCCCAACTGCTAATACAGAAAGACCACCAAATGATTCATTTATACCATTTATTTGCCTTAAACGTGTATCAAAATTGCCTAGTATTGTACTACTTACCATCGATATTTCATCAATTATGAGTAATTGTACTTTTGATAATTTTTCACGAATATTGTTGGCTAAGTCGCTTGACAATTATGGTAAACTAACTCCAAATTTATTAATTGGTAAAGCGAAAGCAGTGTAACAGACCTGCAACGTGCAGGCCTGTCACTAAAAGTATACACCGAAATACGACCGACCGAACCCGAACACAACCGAGCGCCGCACCGCCGGCACGCCGCGCACCCCGCTCCCAAAACCACGTCGCTCGCGTATTGGACGGGAACCGGACGTCAACGAGACACAATTCTAACACAAACCGGATGTCACCGCTCACACTCTCGGCGGGAAAACCAACACTCAGCACCGCACCGCACCACCGCCCCTCACCACCAACCGCGAGCTATATAAGACGCGGCGGACACGACTCGATCTCCTGTTCCAGCTGGGATTCCGCCCAGAACACTTCCGCCGTACCACTCTCCGTAAGTAATCCTGACGTTCTTCACGAGCACCGTATCTTTCCTCGGTCCAGGTGACGGCGAGCCACCTTTTCCCGTACAGCGACGGCGCGTCGTTATTCTAGTCCCGGTGACGGCGAGTCACAATCCTTATCCGGTAACGGCGAGTTGCCATTCCGCTCCAGGTGACGGCGAGTCACAATCCTTATCCGGTAACGGCGAGTTGCCATTCCGCTCCAGGTGACGGCGAGTCACAATCCTTATCCAGGTAACGGCGAGTTGCCATTCCGCTCCAGGTGACGGCGAGTCACTACACCTAGTCCGACGACGGCGAGTCATCGGCAAACCACGAGACGGCGAGTTTCGGGGAACTTCGACTCCGTCGAAGTCACTCGACGCGGAAGGTGCAATACCCTCCACGTCGAGCGTAAAACCACCACGGGAAGCCTCGTCGCAGAGCCGGCCAACCGGACCCGTGGTAGGGAAGATCATGGTTTCCACCACGATCAGAAGCTCGGTCCTGTAATCACCCCGACTCCTCCGACACCCCTGTCTTCCAGGTCGGAACCGTACCTCCCCCGCCCTCGTCTACCCTGGCCCTGCACTAGACGCCGACGATACCGCCGCGAACGCGTCACTGACTGTACCGAGACACCACGAACACCGCGAAGACCGCGAAACCCGGACGCACGACAAATGAGCGCGAGCACATAAACGACACCAACACTGTCTCATTCTTGTTTAAACACCTCTCCCCGCTGACCGACGACCCTGGCACGGCGAGCTATACCAGTACGGGGAAACCACCGAAATACCGTTGTGACGGTCGACGATACGGACTCGTTACATGGCGCCCGAACAGGGACTAGAATATACCGAATGAAACAACCGCCACGTGGCGCACGGAATTTTGAGGTTACGACAACTAACCACGCGAAATAGATCGCGATCGCGACATACACGCCGCCCAGCGCCACCGGGTCGCACCAAGACACAAGAGCAACGTGCCTACCGCAGAGCCGCACCGTACCAAACCGCGCGCGCCATCTATCAGTAAACATTCGGTACTACGCCCCGCGGCGCGCGAATACTTGAATCGCCGTACACCAGAAAACAGGATATACGCGCTCCGGAAAACAACGGACCGACACGGGACGCGACAAAATAAAGATCTCGCACATCGGGGATGAAAAGGGGCACGCTCCGGCCAACAAGGGAACGATTAATCGCGGACCTCCACCGACAAGGCTTATCTACGAGCGGAAATACAAGCGAGCTCCTGCAACGGTGGACCGATTATACCGAGAGACAGGCCGGAGAATTAGTCATTATGCCGGACCCGAAGGTACAAATAGGCGGTGAGCTCGACGCACCAGGCCCGTCCACCGGCAAACGACATGACACTATTCCCGATGCACATGACCCCGAAGAAAAGGACGGGGAACAGAACGACCCGCGCCGAAATATGGACCGGATGCGAAAGTTGGGGTGTACTAGTGACGGGAAGGACCCGTTCTCATTTTTGGAGCGAGTAAACGAACTCCAGGCCGGATACCGACTCAGCGACGACGAGCTCCTCCGAGGGCTCCCGGAATTATTGCGCGGAGAAGCGCAACTATGGTACCGGAATTTACGCCAACAAATACATTCCTGGACTCAGTTTACCGAGAAGTTTCTCGCGTTCTTTGCCTCGAACCGAACACGACGACAACGGGAACGGGAAGCACTGGAGCGTGTACAGCAACCGGGGGAGCCCTTCCACCTTTTTGTGAACGCCTTGCTGACGCTGATGCGGCGAGCACAGGTGCCGGCGGACGAGCACCTCGAAATTATACAAGAAAACATGCTACCAGAATACGCCGGAGCCATACATCCCGACACCGTTCCCGACCTAGACGAGCTCCTACGCCAGGTGCAACGGCTTGAACGCGCAGAGGCACGCAAACAACGGCTCCAGCGCACACCAGCTCGGCACGTGGCCGCAGCTAACGCCGGTCCCGAAGAAGCAAGACCCTCGGTCACCCGGCCAGTAGAAACGGCACGGCTAGAACCTATCAGCAACCGGTTTGCGCAACTGAGTAATACGCCACAAGCAGGAGGAGGCGCCAACACCGACATTTACAGCCCGGAGACACATTGCAGGAGGTGCAAACAACGGGGATACCATCGGTACGAATGCCGAAACACGTACCGGAAGTTCTGCTCGCGCTGCGGCCGAGACGGGACGCTCACGAGAGATTGTCATCCGCCTCCATCAGTCATACCACCCGCATCGGGAAACGAAGCACGGGGCCCGCCAGCACTGGGCAACCGCCGGCCCCCACAATAAAGTACACACCACGCCTAACAATACCGATCCAAATCCTCGGCCGAGAAGTAGAGGCGCTCCTGGACACAGGAGCGCAACTCTCGTGCATAAACAGAGAGGTACAACAATGGGCAGAGGCACAGGGCATAGCCACAGACACCGATGACCCGGGCCTCGTTGGCCTGGCCGACGGGTCTGATATAGCCGCCGCCGGAACCATTCGACTCCCATTTATAGCAGTTGGATACGAACGGGAACAGGATTTCACCATCCTACCGAGAATGAGTCAACCGGTACTACTGGGAATACAGACCATCGCCGCACTGCAGCTACAACTAGCGCCTCCACAACACCTTGCCACCTGGTCCGACGAGGGCCCCGCCGACCCCTGCCACCAGGCCGGTCTCTGCACGCCGCCGCCATGCGACCAAAGCAGCTTAGACACGTTCCTCAGGGACGAAATGCAACTCTTTGAATCCGTAGCCGGACGCACCGACCTAATCCAGCACCGGATTAAATTAAGGGATGAGACACCGATAAAACAACGGTACCGACCCCGTAACCCGGCAATGCAAGCCATTATTAACCAAGAGGTCGACCAAATGCTGCAAACCGGGGTGATCGAGGGATCCAGCAGCCCCTGGAGCTCACCGGTGGTCGTAGTAAAGAAGAAGGACGGTAGACCCCGCTTTTGCGTCGACTTTAGAAAGTTAAACGCAAGGTCAGAAAAAGACGCTTACCCGTTGCCACAAATACAGGCAACCCTGGACAAACTGCGAGGAGCCAGATTTCTGACAACACTGGATCTTAAAAACGGGTACTGGCAAGTCCCTCTCGAACACAGCAGCCGACCGCTAACCGCCTTCACCGTACCCGGAAAGGGGCTGTACCAGTTAACGGTTATGCCCTTCGGGCTACACTCCGCTCCAGCAACGTTCCAACGGCTACTGGACAAGATAATAGGACCCGAGTTCGAGCCATATGCATTTGCATATCTGGACGACATCATTATTGCCAGTAAAACATTTCCCGAACACCTTCAACACCTACACCAAGTGTTCCAGCGCCTGCGTCACGCCGGACTCCAATTAAACCCCGAAAAATGCAAGTTTTGCGTCACTAGCCTGCGGTACCTCGGCCATATTGTCGACCAGGAAGGTATCCGGACGGACCCCGAAAAGACCAGCGCGGTCGCCAAACTCACCGCCCCAAAAACAATTAAGGAAGTACGCCGTTTTCACGGAATGGCTTCATGGTACCGGCGCTTCGTTCCAAGATTCGCCGAAATAATAGAACCACTAACGCGCCTCACACGGAAAAATGCCAAGTGGAAATGGACCGAGGCCGAAGAAACCGCCTTTCAGACGATGAAAGACCGGTTAACCGCAGCACCCATACTGGCATGCCCCGATTTCGAGCAACCCTTCACGCTCCAAACAGACGCTAGCGACTACGGACTGGGAAGCGTGCTGACACAGGGCCCCGAAGACAACGAACGGGTCATCGCATATGCGAGCCACACCCTGAGCGCCACCGAAAGAAACTATAGCGCCACCGAAAAAGAGTGTCTCGCGGTCGTCTGGGGAGTCAGGAAAGTGAAGGCTTACCTCGAAGGGTACCATTTCACGGTAATCACCGACCACCAGGCGCTACGGTGGCTGCAACAACTGGACAGCCCAACCGGGCGACTGGCCAGATGGGCCCTCGAGTTGCAGCAATATGACTTCGACGTAAAGTACCGACCCGGAAAACTTAATCATGTGGCGGACGCACTATCCAGGACCGAACCACCGCCAGGGATACACCTTCTCCAGCCTGCCGACTCCTGGTACAACACCAAGGTCAAAGCCGTTCAGGAAAATCCCACGACCGTACCGGATTATCAAATACGGGAAGGTAAACTGTTCCGACAAATTAACGACCAGCTCGGATACAACGAACCTGATAACACAGAGACCTGGAAACTCTGCGTACCAAACGCCGACCGACCTGCCGTACTACGCCAGTACCACGATGACCCTACCGCAGGACATTTAGGCATCGCCAAAACCATCACGCGCCTAGCACAACGATTTTACTGGCCAGGCATGTTCAGGGATACCGCCCGCCACGTCCGCAACTGCACCAGCTGCCAAAGGTACAAGATACCGCCACAACTAACCCCCGGGTAACTCCACGCCAGCCCCGGCGAGGGACCATGGCATACCGTGTCCGTCGACTTGGTCGGACCTCTACCCCGGTCCCGCCACGGACACATCTGGTTACTGGTCGCCGTGGATAAATTCACAAAGTGGATCGAACTAGAGCCCCTCAGGAAGGCAACCAGTGCCGCCGTAGCCTCCGTAATAAGGAAAGACATTATACTACGCCACGGAACACCGCACATAGTAGTCACCGATAACGGGCGGCAATTTATCGGAGAGCCATTCACGACCTTACTACGAACCGCCGGCATAAAACACATGGCACGAATCAACCGGATATAGCCCAGCCTATTTAAATCAGGGCCGGGAGCTACGAACACCAGGAGAACCACCGTCGGGAACGACGACCACCGGAAGCACACACCGCTGGAAGATCCTCCGAGAAGCCCAGGAACTCGCAAAACTCCACTTAGCGCAGGCTTTCAGCCGACAGGAGAAGTATTACAACTTGCGACACCGCAACTGGAGACCCGGCGTGGGCGACACATTATGGAAACGGGAACATACACTGTCGGACAAGGGAGCCGGCATAGCCGCTAAGCTGGCCCCCAAATACAGCGGTCCATATACGGTCGGGCGCATCGTCTCCCCCGTTATCGTCGACCTACGCGACCAGGAAAACCGGTGCACACGCCACATCCACGTGCAGGACCTGAAACCAGGGCCAGGCAACAACGCGACCACCGACGCCAACCCAGACGATACGGCAGGCCATACGACCCCCGACCCCCCAACCAAGGAGGCCGACAACCCGACCCCCGACCGCCACCCCGTACCCCGACGGCGAGGAAGGCCACGTAAACATACACTTCCTGTTACTCTATGTCATAGGCAAAACAGAAGCCATCGGGCGACGATGGATTTTTACGCCGGGATGGAGGACCTGTTCGACGACGCACCGATAGATACGGAGGGACGACCTCCGACACCGACTATCCGGCTGGACGCACCGCTACCTAACCCGCCACCAATACCCGCCCCGGCGACCAGCAGACATGACAGCGTGGAGTTACCGGCGAGGTACGAGGTGACAGCAAGGAAGGCCACTAGACCACGGCCAGTGGCCACGTCAAAGCGAACAACATCAGTCAGCCTCACCGCCACACCTTCCACCAGCGGACGTGGGCGAGCAAAGCCCACAATCACGAAAATCCGGGCCGTGACCCGGCTAGACGAGGAAGCCAGGATCGTGTCAGCCGCCGATAAGCTGACTACAAACACCTCCGCGCACATAATCGCAACCCTTCGGGAAGCACGCACGCGGACCAAGAGGACAATTGGTCTCAGTATCCTGGAGAGCGGGGCGGCGAGCCCGCCGAGGCAAAAGATAGAAAAGGCCGAACCAGCCCTCCCGACCACAGCGACACTCCAGAAACAGCCGGACAAAAAAGACGGCCCGGAGACCTCCACAATGGTCCAGACAACGGGGACGACAGGGAACGAAGCCCCAACAATCAACAAACCCGAGCCGAACCGACTGTTGGTGGATGCATCCATACCTACGGACCCGCGGACCAGGCCAAAATTAGACACCAGCCTACCAGTGCCTACCTGGCAAGAGATCGAGAAGATGTCGATCGCCCCACGAACGCCAAGGAATCAGCCCGCCGGGAGGATAGGGCGACAACCTTATCGCCCGAATGCCGAGCGTTGGCCGTTGTGGGAGGACCGCCGGGCAGCCATCCTACCACCGCCGGAACCGGTGCCTGGACCGACCAGACCCACGACATACGAGCCACAACCCGGGGAACCGGGAAACAACGGGTACCCGGTGGAACCCTGGCGAAACGCCCCAGGAGCCCTTCCACCCATCCGGTACGAGGGGCCACAACCACCATGCCCCATGGCATGGTACCAGCTCCCCACGGGACGCCGCGTCGAGGTACCAATACGATTCGTGTTTACACGAAAATTCCGTGCCTCCATCAACGAGGAAAGGTGGTTACTGTTCTTTGACAAGAACGGGCGCCTCATACGCTGCCGAGAACGTAAGTAAGTAAGTTATGCTTTTGTCGGGGATGATGAATCGGTCACCATCGCTTCCTTTAGGCACTCCGTTCAGTTATTCATCGGATTCACAGCGGCACTACCGACCTCGGCCCTATTGCGGGTTGCAATTATCCTTTCGCTTTTCCGCCGCGACCCCGTTTTATTCGACCCGGGCCATTTTCGGGGCGGCAGACGTACTCCACGGGACGGTCATCATTGCCGGGATGGCCATACTACCTAAATTTTGGATTTTTGAGCTTTTTAGGGCTCGGAGCGAACGTCGGGCCATCCCACCTCAGACCTGCAGGGTGTCTCGCCTGCCCTTTAGACTCCCCCCACTTCACCAAGATCGCATATCGAGAGTATCAAGTTCTAGACCCTTCCCTACTCTATTTCCAGATATCCCAGAAATTTACCCTCTCCCACCCTTGGAGTCTAATCCAGTCCTAATCTTTGATTCTACGTACATGCAAAACAAAGGAGCGCGTTGTGATATACATTGGGAAGAAGTTATAGCAAATCCACAGATCCGAGCCAACTTGATCGAAATCCCAGCCCGAAGGCCGAAGATATCAATTCCATCGCGCCGTTCACTGCCGAGTCTAGTCCGCGAGGGGTAAAGGGAGTCCGTGCACCAATTTCACCTAAATTCTTATCTTATGCAAGATTAAAATATCGGTTCCATCGGGTTCTCTCCCTTGAGGTGGGCTTGATACTCTCTAGCAACAATGGCCGCTCAATTTGGATGTTACCAGCATCCGGAAGAAGGGTCCTCTTGCAACATTTCGTCGCATATCAGACCCGACCCTTCAGGTTTGTAACCGTTGTCTTTACAAATGTTACCGCACCACTGCACAGTCCATTTACCCAGAGGTGATCTGCTGAGAGTATTACTCAAATGACTGCCTCTTTTTCCCCAATCTTATCGAAAGCCTTTTGTGGAAGGCGGATACCATTTCTTTAGTAACCTCATCGGGGTGGTCAACTCTACGACCGTACCATCGCATACTAGTATCGCGGTTTCCACACCGGTCTAGCAGCTCCGCGTACGAACTAGCTTCTCAGCCCTTCGGAAACATGTGTAATCAGCTCCTCTCTTAGCTTATAAGCTCAAAAACTCCTAAAATTACCCTCGCGATATACCATAATTGCTCGCACCGTTACCGGCTCCTTCTGTTCCTCGGAACAAGTTGCCATTCCAATAACGTCACTTTCATCCGTTGCAGTTGCAGAGATCGGGAGCCCAAAGGACACCCCACACCTCCTTAATATCAACTACCGGATCAGAGACTCATACTAAAACTATACTCGAGAAATCCATGACAGCAAGCAGCAGAATCTTAATTCAATTGGACTTAGCTTTTCCTGCTGTCTAGAAATCTACTATTGCCTATACAACGAGGAGACGAATATATGCGACAGCTAGTATACTCTCACCCCGTTGTACACATCTCTTCGCTTGTCTCTATTTAAGGCTGTTCCATCAGCTTAAGACTTCTCATCAGGGTGAATACCATCTACGGTGAGTCCGTACCAACCGTTCTTATTTCGCAATGAGTGATTACGCTCTTCCGAATCTCAACTAGAATCGCAGCCCTTCGAAGTCCATGCAAGATCAGCGTACCGATCGTTTTATGGCCCTAGCGACCCCCGTCTACATACCATGCGGACTACTGAGAGTTTCCTCCCACCATTTGATTTTTCCATTTACTCAAAGACACAAATGCGCCTCAAACCACCCACTTATAACACAATTTAAATTTGCCTGATGTAACTTTAGAAGCAAACCTGCACCCAATCGATGCCTCTGCTTTCCATTGTAACTTCGATCTTCCAATTCGAAGGCATATGTACCATTTGATCGTAAGAAAACCATGACAACAGGCAGCAGATTCTTTTTCAATTGGATTTTGCTTTCCCTGCCGTCATGGAGTCTACTATTTCCTCATACAACGAGAGAAGTGTACTTGCATCAACTAATACACCTCAACCTCGTTGTATATATCTCTTCGCTTGCCTGCGTTTAAGGCCATTCTCTCAGCTGATGACTTCTCATCGGGGTGAATACCATCTACGGTGAGCCCGTACCGACCGTCCTTATTTCGCAATGAGTGATTACGGTCTTCCGAGTCTCAACTAGAATCGCAGCCCTTCGAAGCTCATTTGTGAAACATTGTACCAGTTAATTATGGCCATTGCGGCTCCCTTTAACATACCTTACGGATCATTGAGAGATTTCCTCCCACCGTTCAAGATTCCATTAATACAAGACACAGATATGCCTTTCTAACAATCAATATCCTAATTAATCAATCCTTACATTTTAACCGAATTTCATCAACAATCATCATTTTATTTACAGAAGAGAAGGAGTACGGATAACCGTCAACCTACCTCCATTAATGAACCCTACAACAGGCTGTTAAATATTATCAAATAATTGGTGATACAGTCTAAACTTTATTTAGCAAACCAATCACATAGCAGGTAAACCAGCTAATTTTTAATATCAAATGTACATAACCACCACTTGCAATGTAATTTTAATGAACCTTACCAATTTGTACTTCAAATCTTACATTACCACATAATATTAATTCACCTTCAACCATTTCACCTTATCAATACATTATTTAAATAAACCACTTATCCTTAATGATAACTCCTATCCCTTAATAATTCCTAGAAGAGTTATCAGTATCGCAGAGAATCCTCGTCATTGACTTTCATAGTCTCTGCACCCCTGCACTGATATCTCTTTGATTCCCTTCATTCATGATTCATTCCATTAAATTTGATAAATGCCAATCGCATTTTAACCTTTCATCAACAAGTACTCTCCCATGTAACCCTGAATAAATAAATCCTCATCTATTCGATAATTGATAAAATCCAAACAGTTGCCAATTTATATTTCACCCTTATTTACATGTTCTCGAGACCGAAGTACCAAAGCTAGTCGGTCCATCACGATATATTATTTCAAGATTACTTTAATAATGCTGCCTAATGACAATATACCTTAATTTTAAACCTAAGACCGAAGTACCAAGGCTAGTCGATCTATTACTTTAATACTTTACATCAATACTCGAATAACAGAACTTCTCGCACCTCCAATCATATCATAATATTGCAATCAACTAACTTCCAAAGTCACCTTATGTACAATAGCATAATCAATTCTATTTGACACTTTTATATATATTGTAAAAACCAACATTAACATACCACATTAAATGATTAACAATAAAGGCTCAAACATATTCCATCATCGTATATACAATTGATATTGCTTTATAATTGCATAAAAATAAAGATTAATAAATAAAACTTAATTCCTGATAACGATATCAATCAATCGAATCGTGAAAAAGTTTACCAACCAAGCCAATTCTCATAATTTTCTTTTAAATTTAAATTTAAATTTAAATTCTCTTTTAAGTTATATTATATTACCTTTTTACAGTGATTCAAAAAATAAAAATGACAGACAATTTTTATTCATTCCACTAGAACCCTGACCTAAACCATGATAAATTATTAATAAAGCATTTAAGAAAATTACAATATCAGCCTAGTTGATCACCCTCGATTCAATTAAAACCTTCATTATATACACAAATATCAAATATAATTCTTTATTAACAGAAAATAAAAATACAGAATCCCACAATAATACTATTATATTACTATTTAATTGCTTACTTCATTATATATTAACAGATCATTCATAACAGATCATCAGTTAAACACTATTTAATATTAGTCAAACTTTCCAATTATGTTATTTGGCCATAAATTGTTTTTAACACGATAAACCTATTTTATATGATCATTTGCCGAGAACGTAACTCAGAGGACACCCCGGCGAGCGGTGGAACGGGAAAAATCCGAAAGACAATAAACTAGTGAATAAGGTAGATAGTAAGTTAGCAAGTACGTATACTATAAGGAACCGCGACCCGGTACTCCCCGGCGAGGGGACACCAACGACCTCCAAAAGCAGAGAGACACAAAGACTGTGATTTTTTTTTGTTCCTGTTATTATCGTGTTGAGTTTTTTTTTATTGTTTTCCTCGCTAGGTAATAAGCGCGAGCGTAGATTGTCATATCGTTATATATAAGTTAAGTCACCAAGAATCAACCAGGAGAAAAAAAGACTATTTTGTGTTTTCGTTCTAAAGCCGAGAATTCTTTATTTTTTTGTAAATAGCGAGCGAACACCACAACCCGAGTAGCACTCTCCGACGGTAGAACAAGGACACAAACCGTACCTGTTTTGTTTACCTGCGTGTATCTAACAAGAAATGTTTTGTTTTATCCGAAGAACGGAAGATTATACCATCTCATACCCAACAAAACCAGTGTTGTTTGTACCGTATAAACCCATCAAATTCCCGAAACCTCCAGTAGAAATAGAACTATTAGAACATGTAAGAACACGACACTAGAAAAGACAGAGCGCTGTCATGCGAATGTACACTAAAAAATTTTTTTTTACGAAATAAAAAGGCTCGCGCTCGTTTGCTCATCAATCCGAGGAAAGGGGGGGGGGGGGTGTAACAGACCTGCAACGTGCAGGCCTGTCACTAAAAGTATACACCGAAATACGACCGACCGAACCCGAACACAACCGAGCGCCGCACCGCCGGCACGCCGCGCACCCCGCTCCCAAAACCACGTCGCTCGCGTATTGGACGGGAACCGGACGTCAACGAGACACAATTCTAACACAAACCGGATGTCACCGCTCACACTCTCGGCGGGAAAACCAACACTCAGCACCGCACCGCACCACCGCCCCTCACCACCAACCGCGAGCTATATAAGACGCGGCGGACACGACTCGATCTCCTGTTCCAGCTGGGATTCCGCCCAGAACACTTCCGCCGTACCACTCTCCGTAAGTAATCCTGACGTTCTTCACGAGCACCGTATCTTTCCTCGGTCCAGGTGACGGCGAGCCACCTTTTCCCGTACAGCGACGGCGCGTCGTTATTCTAGTCCCGGTGACGGCGAGTCACAATCCTTATCCGGTAACGGCGAGTTGCCATTCCGCTCCAGGTGACGGCGAGTCACAATCCTTATCCGGTAACGGCGAGTTGCCATTCCGCTCCAGGTGACGGCGAGTCACAATCCTTATCCAGGTAACGGCGAGTTGCCATTCCGCTCCAGGTGACGGCGAGTCACTACACCTAGTCCGACGACGGCGAGTCATCGGCAAACCACGAGACGGCGAGTTTCGGGGAACTTCGACTCCGTCGAAGTCACTCGACGCGGAAGGTGCAATACCCTCCACGTCGAGCGTAAAACCACCACGGGAAGCCTCGTCGCAGAGCCGGCCAACCGGACCCGTGGTAGGGAAGATCATGGTTTCCACCACGATCAGAAGCTCGGTCCTGTAATCACCCCGACTCCTCCGACACCCCTGTCTTCCAGGTCGGAACCGTACCTCCCCCGCCCTCGTCTACCCTGGCCCTGCACTAGACGCCGACGATACCGCCGCGAACGCGTCACTGACTGTACCGAGACACCACGAACACCGCGAAGACCGCGAAACCCGGACGCACGACAAATGAGCGCGAGCACATAAACGACACCAACACTGTCTCATTCTTGTTTAAACACCTCTCCCCGCTGACCGACGACCCTGGCACGGCGAGCTATACCAGTACGGGGAAACCACCGAAATACCGTTGTGACGGTCGACGATACGGACTCGTTACAGCAGAATGAATTGTTACTCCATTAATTAAAAAAGCAGCCTTGCCGGAAGGAGCACATAATAATAATATTATTTTATCCATATCTCCGCCGGGCAATTTATCAAAATAATTAGTTATTAATTGATATAGTGTGTTAATCACTCTACTTTTTCCAACACCAGCTGAACCACTTAAAAAAATTTTAAATGGAACTTTATTCAATTTAAAACAATTCAATGTATGCATTACAAATTCTTTTTGTTTACAATTTAATTCTTTTACCATATCATGAAGTTCATTTTCGTTTACTCTTGCCGGACATGTGTATCTACTTTTATGAGAATCTTTTTTTATATTTTTTTTTTCTTTAACATTGTTTTGTTCACCACCTTGTTTGAATATATCAATATGTTGAGTACACGAATTTTCTGCTTTCTGGTTCTCTATTTCACGATTATCATTTTCTACTTGTTCCAAAGCATCATCCATAGCTTCATCACTAATTATTGAAAATTTTTCTTGATTTGTTTCAATAACATTTATATTATTTTTATAAACCATTTCATGATCAATATTTTCAACTTCACTTGTTTCATCAAGCCAAGGCATGAATAACAATATTCTTTCTCTATAATAATTTGATGGATCTTGTTTCAATTTATATCGTCTGTATCTAATAATAGCTGTTTGCCGCCGAAATCTGAAATCATTTACCTCGTCATTTTCGTCATTATAGTCAACATCACCTTCCTCTTGTTTTTTCATTTTCGTGATCTTTTGGTAATTCGCCGCAAAATCAGCGAGGCATATATCATGTAAATCAATTTCTCTTTTACTATAATTATCAAATATATCATCCATATAAATTTCGGTCGAGACTTCATTTAATTTTCTTAAAGCATTCTCAGATTTTAACATTAATACACGGTCTGATATCGGATTGGTATTAATGTATACTGTCTTTCTACTTTGCTTTGATAAAGGTAATGATAAAACATGATAGGCTGCTTCTTGTGAAGACATTAAATTACTATTTAAAAAAACATTGGTAATATATCGAAATTTTTCTCTAATAGTCTTATTGTTATTATCACATTCAATAGCAGCTTCCCTTAATAATTTTGATAAACCTCCTTCAATTTTACTAATGTAATTAGTTACATAACTCACCGCCGAATATTCGTCAAGTACAAACTGTAAATCCATATTCGATTCGAATAATTGTAAAATATCTGCATTATAACCATTAATATTTACTTCATGGCTGGTTCGTTTTAAGAATACCCGTTTTTGTTTTAAACTACTTCGAATAGCTAATAGGTATTCTTCATCAGTCATATTCAGTTTCTCCAGAATTTCATCATAGCTCATAACTATTTTTTTCTTATAAAATTCATTTATTAATTCATCAATAAGTTTATAGGATTTAGGTGCTATTTCATTTTTATTTAATGGTTCCAGAATCATCGTTCTTCTCATTACCGGATAAGGGATATGAAATCGACACCGCTTATTTTTTTGTCCTTTGTAACAACTATGATTATGTTTGTGCATTTGAAATTTAATATATGGATTATTTTCGTCATATCTACATGTGATAAATCGGTCAATTAAATCAATCAATTCTTTGTTACCAACATGATCGTGTCTATCTTTAACACTATTGTACATAGGTGCTCCTTTCAACCACAGAAATATATGTTCATGTGGACTTCCACGTTGCTGAATTTCCACTCGTTCATAACTATCCACAACCTCATATTCTCCGAAAATACTTTGTTTTTGTCTTAATAACCACATAAGCTTATGTGCTTTATGATCGAAATATCGAGCGCACGTAACGGGATCATTTCTAATTAGATCAGTTTTGGTATTGTAATCCAAATTGAATGCGTCTTGTACAGATAATGTTTTACCACCATCGCGATATTTCATCAATGTTTGCAATAACTCAGGCCAGTAACTTTCTGCAGCCGACACTGTCATAAAGAAAGTGGGTTTACCCAATTGACGGATCATTGCTAGTAACTCTTTCTTTTTTTGTCCCCAATATGCTGGCGATGAACGAATATTTTTAAGTAACTTGAAATCTGAAGCACGTAAATTCTTATTCGTCTCAAACAGACATTTATACTAGATAAACATGATATCTCTAAACATTTTTTAGCCATAAATAAAATCCTAGAAGGAATGCATGATCGTCGATCATACCGTCTAACTTCGGATCTAATACGATCTGAATATGATACTGATTTAGGCAAATTGAAAGAATATCCAGCAAATATTCTTGGGAAACACAATTCATCCAAGTCATCCATTTTATGCCATGGTAATGGATATTTTCCCTGTCCTGGTGCAATAATATTCACAACGGAAGAATGCCCTTCTGCCACAGCAGCATTATTATCAACAAGTAATACCTCATCATTATTTATTTGATCTAAACAGATTGCATTTTTTATATTTTTTTCCAAATCCATATTGTCAATCATTTCTGTCTCATCTACTTCATCGTTATTGTCAACTATGAAATTAATTTCTTCGCTACCATAACTTGCATAATTTTGAAAATACTTTTCATCTACTTTAATAGCATATTTCACATACAATGGTGTTTTCACTAAATGTTGTAATGCTTTACAAATGTAAGGGTTTGCCGCTGACGACGTGTCTGTGCACGTGTGCCTTCGACAATCAAGGCACATTGCCGCTCCGAGTGTTCGAGCCGCTGCGCTCTTTTCGGCGTCGTACCGATGCCGCTGCGCTCTTTTCGGCGTGGTACCGATGCCGCTGTGTTCCTTGCGGCATGGCACCACAGAACAGCGTCGTGGCGATGGGCGGCATCTTTTTAGTTCTGCCTATAAAAGCGGGTCTCGGTGACCAGAACACGCCATTTGTTGTACGATCGCGAACGAGTCGACATCCTTCAGTGAAAATCAGTCTTACAAACTTCAGAAGTGGGATCGATTGAACCAAAATTAAGTAATATTGACGTGCGACGCTCGCCTTATAAGTGGATATTGATAGCAGAGTTTTTTTTCCGTACGTGTGCGTGTGTGACAATAATTAAGTGACGAAATGGTGAATCCAACTGATTTCAAAGTTGTGCAGTTGAAGGAAGCACTGCAATTAATGGGACTGTCCACTACGGGATCAAAAGGTGAATTGATCAGTAGACTTCAGGAAGCAGACCCCGATGGTGAATGGGTAAAAAGTGTCAGTATGCTGCCTCAGGAGGATGTGCAACAACCAAGTACATCGCAGAGCAACGTGACGGCTTCCGAATACCATTTCTTGTTAAGAGAAAAGGAACTCATGGAAAGGGAGTTGCGATTGATGCAGAGGGAGAATGAACTGTTGCGCAGTTCACCCCGACCCAGCAGTAGTACTACGATGGACACAAGAATTGGCATTAAAGCAGTAAGCGATTTGCTTGGCGATTTCGATGGTGTGAACGTTGTGTTCAAAAATTGGGAAAAGCAAGTCAAACTGCTATGTGCATCATACCATCTGGACGACAATGCTGCCAAAATTTTAATTGGTACGCGACTGAGGGGACGTGCTCTTCGGTGGTTTCAGTCCCGTCCAGAGCACATCGAAATGGATGCTACGCAGTTACTGCAGGAGATGAAGAAGATGTTCGAGAAGAAGGAAAGCAAATTAGAATTAAGGAAAAAATTTGAAGAGCGTTCTTGGAAACCGAGTGAACCCTTCGCGGTATATTACCACGACAAAATTGTTTTGGGTAATTATGTACCTGTGGGCGAAGAAGAGATGATCGAATATCTGGTCGATGGAATACCGGATCGGCAGATACGGAACCAGGCGCGGATTCAGAATTTCCAGTCGACTTCGGAATTATGGGCGGCGTTCGAGAGCATCACACTGACGGATGGAAAGGAGCGGATGCATCGAGAATTGACGGGCGGAGGCAAGACAGAAGCGCAAGAAAACCAACGACAGCGTCAAATTAGAAGTGGCTCTCTTAAGGAGGAGAGTCAAAACAAGATAAGGTGTTACAACTGCAGCGGATACGGGCACTTGGCTAAAGACTGCAAGGAGCCCCGACGAGAGAAAGGTTCCTGTTTCCGATGCGGCGAGATGGGTCATAGATATACGGACTGTAGAAGTAAGTTAGACAAACAACAAGTAGCTTGTGTAGATCATGTATCCGAACAGCGGGATGAATTTATAAAAACTATCGGGTTGGAAATATGCGACGCAGACGCGCAATCGAAATTACTATTAGATGCGCGAATCGATACGGGTAGCCCGATCAGTTTTGTGAAAGAAACTTTTGCGCCGCGACATCTGATCAATTGCACGAGTGTTTCTGATAAGGCATTCTGTGGCCTTAATGGTAGTAGATTGGTTGTTTTAGGGTCTGTAGTAGCAAATATTGAATTAGACGAAAAGGTGGAAAATGCAATATTTTTGTATGTGGTACCAGATGATACCATGACCGTTTCGATAGTATTGGGGAGAGACGTGATGAGAAAATTCAATATGAAATTAATAGTACCGTCATCAGTTGCTGTAGATGAAGCGATTTCGGAAATTTTAAACATAGACACTCGGGAGACTTGTGTTAACAGTGCTGATAATTTATCAATTAATGCAGAAATATCTGAGTCTGATCAATTACGTGTTAAAAATGTTTTTGCAGCAGAATATTTACAGCCTAAGCGTCCTGGGCTGCCAAAAATTAAAACCGAGTTAAAAATAACTGTGACAGAAGTGAAACCATTTAGTTTTTCTCCGCGCAGACTTTCACATGCTGAGCAAACCAGTTTACGAGAAATGTTAGATAATCTGCTGTCAAAAGAAATAATTCGTGCAAGTGAATCAGAATACACGTCACCTATTGTATTAGTTAAGAAAAAGAACGGCGAATATAGGATGTGTGTGGATTATAGAGTGTTAAACAAACAAATTGCGAGGGATAATTATCCGATTCCGTTGATTGAGGATCAGTTGAACGTGTTAAAAGGAAAAGTTTACTTCAGTTTGCTTGATTTGAAAGACGGTTTTTATCACATACCGGTTGCCGAGGAATCTGTTAAATATACCTCGTTTATCACGCATTTCGGTCAATTCGAGTTTGTAAAAATGCCTTTTGGCCTGAAACCAGCGCCAATAAAATTTCAGCGTTATGTCAATGAGGTATTTGATGAATTGATCAGGTCGGGTGATATAGTCGTGTACATCGATGATTTGCTTATCGCGTCGGAGACATTAGAGCATCATTTGAACATTTTGAAACGTGTATTCAGACAAATGGTGGAGAATAAACTTAATCTGAGAATCGACAAATGCAAGTTTTTGTATACAAAGATTCAGTATCTCGGTTATATGGTGACAGCCGAAGGAATTAGTCCTACGAATAGTGGTATTGAGGCGGTATTAAAATTTCCGGTGCCTAAAAGCATGCGTAACGTGCAAAGCTTTATAGGTCTTTGTGCGTATTTTAGAAAATTTATAGAAGGGTTTTCGATAATAGCTAAACCACTTTACGATTTGATGAGAAAGGATACTGATTTTAAATTCACGGAAGTTGAGTTGAATGCATTCGAAATATTAAAAACAAAATTAGTTACGGCACCTATATTGGCAATTTACGATCCCCGTGATCCAACTGAGCTGCATTGCGATGCTAGCTCATTGGGTTTTGGAGCTGTGCTCGTGCAGAAAAAGAAGGATTTGAAATTGCACCCCATATTTTACTTCTCGAAGCGTACGACGGATGTTGAAAGTAGATATCATATCAGAGGAAAATCTTCATGCTATCGGCGCAAAGGTTCGATCAATTAAACTAGATATCATAGCTTCGAACTCGAGACATTAGCAATTATTTACGCGCTTAAGCGATTTCGGATCTATTTGCACGGAATCCCGTTTAAAATAATTACAGATTGTAACTCTCTGAAATTAACACTGCAGAAAAAAGATATGAACCCTCGAATCGCGAGATGGGCATTAGAGCTAGCAACGTACGACTATACCGTGGAGCATAGATCTGCGGGTCGGATGAAACATGTAGATGCTCTTAGCAGAACAATAGGAATTTTAGTGGTAGAAGATAGTCCGTTCGAACACAAATTGTCTGTCTCTCAGTCACAGGACGAAAAGATAAAGGAATTAATCGACAAATTGGGTAAACAAGAAGATTCATTATTTGAAATGCGGAATGGTCTTATATATAGAAAAAGAAAGTCGGAGTTACTTTTTTATGTACCAGAAAATATGGAACGGAACATTATTTTTAAATACCATGACCAAATGGGTCACTTAGGTGTGGAAAAGACAGTCGATACGATATTGAAAAGCTATTGGTTTCCGAATATAAAACCAAAAGTACATAATCATATAAAAAATTGCATGAAGTGTATAGTTTATTCTCCGCCAGCTGGGAAAAAGGAGGGGGTATTACACGCGATTTCAAAGGGAAATGTTCCGTTTACGACACTGCATATTGATCATTTTGGTCCGGTCGATAAGCAGCATTTGATGAAGCGACATGTATTCTTGGTAATAGATGCGTTCACTAAATTTGTGAAATTGTATGCTACTAGAACGACTGCTAGTCGCGAGGCTGTAGCATGTTTAACGGAATATTTTAACAATTATAGCAGACCGCAGTCCATCGTATCCGACCGTGGAACGTGCTTCACCTCACAAGAGTTCAGTGAATTTTTAAGCAACCATGATGTGAAACACGTGTTGATAGCTACTGGTTCGCCACAAGCCAACGGACAAGTGGAAAGAGTGAACCGTGTATTAGCGCCTATGTTAAGCAAATTAACAGACAATGATAGTGGACAATATTGGTATAAGGTATTATCAGATGTTGAACATTGTATTAACAATACTGTAAGCAAGAGTACGGGTGAAACTCCCAGTAGATTAATGTTTGGTGTGGACCAGCGAGGTCAAATTAATGATGAGATTAAAGAATACCTCGATAGTATAAGTAATGAAACAGGTCGAGACTTAGATGCTATGCGATTTAAAGCTGCCGATAAAATTGTTGAAGCCCAAAATTATAACACTAAGTATTTCAACAAAAACCATAAGGAACCTCACAAGTATCGTGAAGGAGACTACGTTATGTTACGGAATTTTGACTCTACGGCGGGAACTTCAAAAAAACTAATCCCACAATTTAAAGGACCGTATGTAATAAGGAAAGAGCTAAGAAATGATCGATACATTGTAACAGATATAGACGGTTTTCAAAATACACAAAAACGATATCAGGGTGTATGGGAGCCAAAGAACATGCGATCCTGGGTGGAAGCGAACACACCCAGCGGCGGTAGTATGTAAGATTATTAGATGTGTAAATAATTATTCTGTTTGACTTATATATTTTAGCTATACTTGTTTGTGTTATATTGCGTGTTCAGTTATAATTGTTAAGTTATGTTTAAGTCATAGTTAAATGAGTGATAATAAGATTCTGTAATACATATGTACGATGTCATGCGCATAGTCCGAGGACGGTCTATTGTCAGGACGGCCGAGTTGTAAGGGTTTGCCGCTGACGACGTGTCTGTGCACGTGTGCCTTCGACAATCAAGGCACATTGCCGCTCCGAGTGTTCGAGCCGCTGCGCTCTTTTCGGCGTCGTACCGATGCCGCTGCGCTCTTTTCGGCGTGGTACCGATGCCGCTGTGTTCCTTGCGGCATGGCACCACAGAACAGCGTCGTGGCGATGGGCGGCATCTTTTTAGTTCTGCCTATAAAAGCGGGTCTCGGTGACCAGAACACGCCATTTGTTGTACGATCGCGAACGAGTCGACATCCTTCAGTGAAAATCAGTCTTACACAAATTACTCCTGGTCTGACTGATTCGAACATATAATCACTTTTATGATCTTTATGACGTTTTAATTTAATTTGAATTGTTTCCATTTCCGAAAATTTTCGAGGCAATACTTCTATCATATCATTCACATCGATTTGAATATTAACAACACTACCTTTGAGGCCTAATTGTGGATTTAAAGCATATGGTTTCAATGCGCGAATTTGCATAAAATTCAAAATCGGTGCTACCATTCTTTCCTCAAGATCAGTCAATTCTTTCACTGATTTTGGAACTGTGGGAAACTTTAGACCATTGCTAGTTGACAACTTATATACTTTGCCTCTATAAGCATAATTTTTACAAGTTCCACAAATTAAACCTGACGGAAAATTATTTATTTGAGACAAAATTGCATCATTTGCTTTATCGATTCTCAATTCATTTAATTTTACAACGGCAGATTTAAAAAATAGACCTTCACAACAGCAACATATGAACGAAGGCGTTTCCATACGACATTTGATAAATTGCCATTTCAATTTCGCTGTAGTATTATCATCTTTTTGATTCAACATACAGTTATATAAATTATCACGAAACTTTAATACATCAATGTCTCTCTTTTCTTGTCGCCATACTGTGTCCTTTAATGATTTTCGATAATTATATCTCAAGCTTTGCCGTAATTTTCGTATTCTTTGAACATTATTAAGTTTTTCTTTACATTTGTAGTTTTTATGTTGCCTCATTATTCTCATGTGGTTAATATTTTGTTGTAATTCATTTTTCTTATATACAAGATTCATCCGCAACATCTTATTTCGTGCAATATTTTGAGCAAGTTCTCGGGATTTATATGCATCATTATGCCATAGTATTTTATTTCTTGCAGAATTGTTGGCAATTTCTTTTGCAATATAATTTATTCTTTGTCTCAATATCTTCATCCTGCTCAGTGTTTTTCTATTTTCCAATTGTTTAAATTCTGGAATTTCTCGTTTACGTTTAATTCGATTTAAATTTGATTCATTCTCTTTGTTACGATAATCGTCATATTCTCTTGTACGTTTCTTTCGAATTAGCCTTATTTCATTTTCTTTTTTACGAAACTCGGCATTCAGTCGTTTCCGTTGCATTTGTTTGAGAGTATATTCAATTTTTTTTTTCTTCCGATCAATATTATCACGATAGTATTTTCTGTTTCGCATTCGATTTTTCTCATATTCATCAGTTTTATATGTACTTTTAGACCGTAATTTTTGCTTGGCCTGTCTTATTTGTGCATTCCGTTTTTCTTTTTTTTCGTTCTCAGTGACAACATTATTATTAAGGGAGAGATAATCATATTTTCGTTTTTTATTGATGTCTTTTCGTGATTGACGTTTTACCTTCATTTTCGTAGTGTCGGAAAATTGTATATTATTTATACAACACTTGGTGTCGCCCCTGGCTGACAAGACAATATTTTATTTAGTACTCTGTGTCGCCTACGGCTGACAAATGTATTTTTTTTTTTATTCAAAAATTGGTGTCGCCTTTAGCTGAAAAGACAATATTAATTTGTTTTTTCTTAGTACTTTGTGTCGCCTACGGCCGACAAGTGTATTTTATTCAAAAATTGGTGTCGCCATTGGCTGACAAGACAAAAATTTTTTTTATTTATTACTTTGTGTCGCCTACGGCTGACAATTGTATTTTATTAAAAAATGAGTGTCGCCCTTGGCTGACAATACAATATTTATTCAGTACTTTGTGTCGCCTACGGCTGACAATTGTATGTTATTTTTTATTTAGTACTTTGTGTCGCCCACGGCTGACAATTCTATGTTATTTTTTATTATTTATTATTATATAAAAATATATAATATAAATGTATATATATATATATACATTTATTATATATATTATTTTATATATATATACATATGTATGTATATGTATATGTATATATACAGGGTGTCCCAAAACGACTGCGTAAGCGGGAAATGGGAGGTTCCTTGGGTCATTTGAAGCGACATTTTCCTTAGCAAAAATGGCGTCCGCGGCTTTGTTTAGGAGTTATTAACGAAAAACACGGACCAACCAGAGCGCGCCTAGTCGCTCGGTGGCACGGTCAGCGCGGCGAGCCGGGGGGAGGAGAGTGTTGTCGGCACTCTCACTCTCACACTCTCACACTCTCTCACTCTCTCACTCTCTCACTCTCTCACTCTCTCACTCTCACTCACTCTCTCACTCTCACTCACTCTCACTCACTCTCTCACTCTCTCACTCTCACTCACTCTCTCACTCTCTCACTCTCTCACTCTCACTCACTCTCTCACTCTCTCACTCTCTCACTCTCACTCACTCTCTCACTCTCACTCTCTCACTCTCACTCTCTCACTCTCACTCACTCTCTCACTCTCTCACTCTCTCTCTCTCTCTCACTCACTCACTCTCTCTCTCTCACTCTCTCTCTCTCTCTCTCTCTCTCTCTCTCACTCTCTCACTCTCTCACTCTCTCTCTCTCTCACTCTCTCTCTCTCTCTCTCGCTCTCTCGCTCTCCCGCTCTCTCGCTCTCTCACTCTCACTCTCTCTCTCTCTCTCTCTCTCTCTCTCTCTCTGAAAGATACACACTGTCACGGCGCTCAATTTTCGGTTCCCCCTCAGTAAGCAACCCGCTTCTCAATTTTCGGTTCCCCTTCAGTAGGCAACCCGCTCGGCGTTTTAGCGTGACAGAACTATTTTATATAATAGAGAGATATATGATTATAACATAAATTGATTCGAGCAATATCGTAAAATGAATGTAAAAAAAAAAATATTGAGTTGGATACCATCATGATTAATTGAATTATATTGCAATATGAACGTAATTAATAAATTGATAAATACATACAGTATTATTGATAAGAAATCATGATATTCAATCAATTCATAAACGTATTACGTATTAATATAGTAATATTAATAATCATATTACTACTACTGCTACTAATAATAATATAATAATAATAATTACAGTAAATTCCCTATGAATCGGGAAGTTAATAGATCGGGAAGTTAATAATAACAATAATAATAATTCAATTGTATTATTTTTTTTTTATTTTTTTATTATTTTTTTGATTTATAATGTCCACTTTAGTGGAAATGCTGTATAATAAAAGTCCCACGACCTCCCCCTCTTCCCCCACGACCACGGCCTCTTCCCCCACGACCACGGCCCCTTCCCCCTCGACCACGGCCTCTTCCCCCTCCCCCGTGACCACGGCCTCTTCCCCCTTCCCCACGACCTCCTTCTCTACCCCTTCGTCCGTTGACGCCGCGCCGCCAACGCTCCCGCGACGATCCGGCACTGGTCCCACGGTCTGAAAAAGAAAAAAAATTACAGTAACTTCCCTATGAATCAGGAAGTTAAAAAAAAATTACAGTAACTTCCCTATGAATCGGGAAGTTAAAAAATATAAGGAAACACTTACTTTTGTTCTGACCTTCCAATGCTTGAAGGATCCGTTGCATTAATGCAACGGGCACCTCCACATTGGGCTCCTGGGCAGCACCTACTCCACCAGCCACCGAATTTGGTGATGGAGGAGGTGCTGGCAGCGTCGGACGTGGTGGTGGTGGCTGCGATATATGTGGCGGCTCGCAGGAGGGAGGCGCCCCCATCGCCATCACCTCCAATTTTCGTATTAATAAGTCTGGAATGAAAAAAATAAACATATGAAACATCATTGATGTATAAAAACAGTAACTTCCCTATGAATCGGGAAGTTAATAAAAAAAAATTATTTACATGACTTATATGATGAGTGTTAATATTATATATGTCGGAGAAGACAGAGGAGAACCAGTCGGAATCCCAGAGGTTCCCGCTTTTCCTGAGGTATCCATTAGGCAGGAACTCGGGCAATAAACTCAACACTCTTGAGAAAGATAAACTGTCCTTTATTTCCAAAAACTAATGTGAGTTGCTTCGACGGAGGCTCGTTACAGAATGCCCCAATCTCATCCGTCTCTCGGCGACAATCCGTCCGTTGACCCTCTCCGTCAATCCAGATAAAAGGCTCCTGCCCGACTCCAAAAGTTGCCAGGTATAAGGGAGGAACAAAACAAAAAAAATATCACATGTCGCGAACCTCTGCGACATTCTCCGACATATACTTACTCGATAACTCTTCTTTGGTAACAGGTTCCATGTTCTTTCGCGTATGGTTTTTTTTAACTTCCCGATTCATAGGGAAGTTACTGTAATTATATCTTCAACCTGGAAATATACACATGCTTGTAACTAACGATAATTTATAATTTAAAAAAAAAAAAAAATTACAATAACTTCCCTATAAATCGGGAAGTTAAAAAAAAACATATTGAATAAAAATGAAAACAATAACTTCCCTATAAATCGGGAAGTTAAAAAGAAAAAATTACAATAACTTCCCTATAAATCGGGAAGTTAAAAATAAAGAATTTAGAAATTCAGATTAGTATACCCATGGAGACTTACCTACGAACCGTCCTGCTCGCGAAGCACAAACAAACTGATACCATACGCACACATCTTCTGTGAATTCCCCACTGAGGACAATAATACATACCTCGTTCCACTTATTTTGTTCGATACGACAACCGTGTGTACAACAGCGTTAGCCGCATTCCATCGGCAGATGCGAAATATAACAATATATATAATCTTCTTAAAACGTACACTAAATTACAATAACTTCCCTATAAATCGGGAAGTTAATGTTGATAATAATATACTGCAACTAACGAATCGGGAAGTTCTTTGTGTGACTCTTCGAGAGTCAGATACCAAATAACATCCGTACCACTAACCCTCTCGCGAACTCGCAAAGCGAGCTACAACACCCCCACCCGCGAAGCAAGCGAGCAACAATAACCAGCTAGTTAATTTTAATATTCCGCATGCTCCATTAACCAATCCGTCTTCAACATCAATGTTATTGATTATCAAAAAATATTATTTTTTTATATTAACTTTCAATTTCATCTCAGTTAATAATTCGTATTGAACTGCTTGTTTTTTTAAAGATTGTAATGTAAATGTTTTTGTACTTTCATCGATATTCTTTGAAAATGTATTCTCGGCAATAGCGATGATTAACTCAATCTTGTATTGAGACATTTTTCGATTATTGTAAGCGGTAACATCAGCATTAGTTGGATAATTAAAAAAAAAATTTTTTAAAATTTTTTTTTAATGTTAAAAAAAAATTTTAAAAGTTAAAAAAAATTTTTTTTAAATAAAAAAAAATAAAAATGAAATATATATAATTGCGTTTGTTTATTCGGTGGAACATTTCCATCCTCTCGTATAAATTGCATTGTTGAATGAACTTCTTTCGAAAAAAACTAAAAAAACTAAAAAACTACTTGACCAATATGGACCAAAATCTAATCAGCTCTAAGTTACAGCGGGGCACATCGATTGCATCATTCATCATACCATAGAAACGGACATACGCACACACACACACACACACACACACACATACCGACATTTTGATAAAAATAGTCTAAAATGACTCCAATGACCATGAAACGTGAAGATCTGCTAAAAATTCGATTTTCGATTTTCGGGGTAATTACAGTAACTTCCCTATGAATCGGGAAGTTAATAACGTAATATGCAGTCTACCATTAAGAATACCTTATAATATAACGTAATATGCAGTGTATGAATGAAAATACCTTATAATATAACGTAATATGCAGTGTATCATTGAAAATACCTTATAATATATCGTAATATGCAGTGTATCATAGAAAATACCTTATACTATAACGTAATATGCAGTGTATCATTGGAAATACCTTATAATATAACGTAATATGCAGTGTATCATTAAAAATTCCTTATAATATATCATAATATGTAGTTTATCATTGAAAATAAATTATATCATAACGTAATATGCAGTGTATCATTGAAAATACCTTATAATATAACGTAATATGCAGTGTATCATTGAAAATAACTTATAATATAATGTAATATGCAGTGTATCATTGAAAATACCTTATAATATATCGTAATATGCAGTGTATCAATGAAAATACCTTATAATATAACGTAATATGCAGTGTGTCATTGAAAATACCTAATAATACTATGTAATATGCAGTGTATCATTGAATATACCTTATAATATAACGTAATAGGCAGTGTATCATTGAAAATACATTATAAAATAACGTAATATGCTGTCTACCATTAAGAATACCTTATAATATAACGTAATATGCAGTGTATGAATGAAAATACCTTATAATATAACGGAATATGCAGTGTATCATTGAAAATACCTTATAATATATCGTAATATGCAGTGTACCATTGAAAATTCCTTATAATGTAATGTAATATGCAGTGTATCATTGAAAATACCTTATAATGTAATGTAATATGCAGTGTATCATTGAAAATACCTTATAATATATCGTAATATGCAGTGTATCAATGAAAATACCTTATAATATAACGTAATATGCAGTGTGTCATTGAAAATACCTAATAATACTATGTAATATGCAGTGTATCATTGAATATACCTTATAATATAACGTAATAGGCAGTGTATCATTGAAAATACATTATAAAATAACGTAATATGCTGTCTACCATTAAGAATACCTTATAATATAACGTAATATGCAGTGTATGAATGAAAATACCTTATAATATAACGGAATATGCAGTGTATCATTGAAAATACCTTATAATATATCGTAATATGCAGTGTACCATTGAAAATTCCTTATAATGTAATGTAATATGCAGTGTATCATTGAAAATACCTTATAATGTAATGTAATATGCAGTGTATCATTGAAAATACCTTATAATATAACGTAATATGCAGTCTACCATTGAAAATACATTATAAAATAATGTAATATGCAGTCTGTCATTGAAAATACCTTATAATATAACGCAATATGTAGTGTATCATTGAAAATACCTTATAATATAACATAATATGCTGTGTATCATTGAAAATACCGTATAGTATAACGTAATATGCAGTGTATCATTGAAAATACCTTATAATATACCGTAATATGCAGTGTATCATTGATAATACCTTATTCAATAATGTAATATGCAGTGTATCATTGAAAGTACTTTATAATATAACGTAATATGATATATATCATTGAAAATACCTTTTATAATAACGTAGTATACAGTCTACCATTGAAAATACCTTATAATATAATGTAATATGCAGTCTACTGTCACGTCTGCTGACGTGTTGATGCTGCAAATTGCATCCGTAGATATTAATTATGCATGATTTATTAATTATATATTTTTATCTCTTTATTTTCTTGTATCTTATATATTTTCATCTTCGTATCCTCGTCTATCTCGCTTCCTCTTTCTCTTCTTTAATTTACCTTTCTCCTCTCTAGAACATAAGTACACATTTTTGTAACGCAGACATCGCTAATTTTAAGACCTCTCTTACCCTATATTTACCTGTTCTTCTTTATACTTACCTTCGCTTCGTTCTTCTATACTTACCTTTTCATACTTACCTTTTATACTTACCTATCTTCTTCTATACTTACCTTTCTTCTCATAGCTCCTTAAGTACACAACCATTGTAACGCAAACATTGCTAGATTTAAGGCTCCTACGTTTCCTCTTCTTTCCGTTTCTTATTTTCCATTAGCCGCTAAGTACACCAACCTGTAACATAGAACACCGTTAAAATTAATTCTCTATTCGTCTTTCAATTCTCTTTCACACTATATTAATTTCTAAGACGGTAATAGCATAATTGTATTTTTAAAATGTATATAACCATTTCAATAATTATAAAAGTGTGCGCGCGAGCTCCGATGACGCTCGCTAGTCCGCCGCCCGGGGATGCGCGCCTCACTCCATCGCCGTGCGCCCCACTCCGCCGGAGCCCCCACCAATGGGCGCTCCCCTCTCCGCAGTCGACCGCTGGAGAGCGCGGTCAAGCGAACGGCACTTCGTCTCGTGTCAGACTCCGACCAGTACGGTCGACTTCTAGCTCTGTTCCTGCAGAGCCATCATATTTCTAAATTCAGAGGTTCGAGCCCTCCACTCCAGCCGTGGGACTTGTCCCCTGCAGCTTTTCTATTGCGATTCTATTTCCAAACCCGTGCGTTTCTAATTCAATAGTGTATTCATATTCTTCATTTAAAATATAGTCTCCTGTCTTCATCGGCTTGCTAAATCGACGTTGATCCATAAATTATTAGCTTCAATCGTTGGTACGCAAAGTTCACCGTTTCAATTCATTCGCGACGCATTTCGTTTCGCGAACGTTCAATTAGAATAATAGAATCATTCGACAGTACGATCTTCCGCAGAAGATCACCGTGTTCCCTTCTGGAAAATATCGGTAATAGTCGCGTTTGCGCCTCCTGTATTGGAGAGACCCATCATCAGAAGCAGCCTTCTTCGAGGACGAGAGAACGTGAGGATCGAGCAGGCTTCGAGTCTACCAGACTAGAAGGACCGTTTAGACGAGAAGCAGCCGTGCAGCCTTTCAACAGGATTTTCCAGCCTCGCTGTACTCCAGCAGGACTTTCCAGCCTTGCCGTAATTCAACAGGATCTTCCAGCCTCGCTGTAATTCAGCATTACATTCCAGCGTAGCAGAGACTGCAGTACTACTACAGGACCAAGCTGAGCTCATCAGGATTTGCCGCAGCCAACACCAGGACAGCAAACGTAGTTTTGCATTGCGTATTCGAGTTTCGAGGTCGGTGAGTGGGAAATCAAATCTACAATTCCGTCAGGCTCGCGAATTCCCGGTTAGACGCGGACGTATGCGCCGCGTGAACCTAAAAGCTATACGTTATTAGTTGCCTTTTTAGACTGTGGCCGTTGATTCGCGATTTCTTTTTATTTTTCGCGAATTCCGTCCCGGGACGTAACAAATTTGGTGGCAGCGGTGGGATAATATAGCCTTTCGCGATGTCCGACGGTCCCTCATGTAATACGCGTAAACGACCCGCGACAGACAAGATGACGCCCGACGAGTTAGCCGTTATGCAAGAATTTATTCGTGCTAGGGATATACGTTCGCGAAATGAAAACGACGCAATAGCTCGTGACCGCGCTTTATTAGAACAAGAGACCCGTGAAGCGAACGAAAGGAACGATGCTGAACGTGCCGAAATTCAGCGACAGCTCGCGCATTTAAAAGCCGAACGCGAGAAAATCGAATTAATGAAACGCGAAGAGAGTGCTTCCCGGTCAACCGAAATGGCCTCCGCGCGTGAAAATAGTGACACCCTCGTTTTAACCGAACCTAATAATCAACGCCGTCGCGAACCACCGATCGATAATTCAAACTGTACTCCTTCCGCAAATGATTTACGTCGTCAGGATAATTTTTCACGATCTGACGAGTTCTACAATGAAACCGTACGAACCGGGCGAGAACATAACCGCGATTATGAAGACTCAAAGTTAGTAATTCGTGCCGCAATAGATTCCGTTCCTACTTTCGATGGCGAAAATATGCATGTTTTAGAATTCACGCGCGCTTGCCAACGCGCTTTAGAATTGATTCCGCGACGTTCAGAAGGGACGTTGACTCAGTTAATCCGTTCTAAATTACGCGGTTTCGCTGATACAGCTGTTCAAGGAGGTTTTTACGAACGAGTACGCGACATTTCAAATCGACTAAAAGACGCTTTCGGCGAGGATCATACTGTAGATTTCTACCGCAGACAATTGACTGTAATTTACATGCGCGACGATGAACATATCTTTGAGTTTATTGGACGCGTAAAGGATTTACGTATAGCTATAATTGACTGCCATCGTACCAGATGTGACTTAGACGAAATCGACGACTTGACGCGACGACATTTCATTCGAGGTACCATTCCCGCATTACGATTCACTCTTGAACAGTACGACCGTTGTTCTCTAGAAACCATTTTCGCTAAAGCCGTAAAAGCATACAAAAGACTCGAAATTGACCGTCAACTTTACGGACGCAACGACCGACGGGATAGATTTTTAGAGACCGGAAATCAGTATCGCAACGACCGACATTCTTCGCCTTATAGATCCGATAATTCTCGACACCGCTCACAGGCGCCTTATTCAACGGATGTTTATAACCGTTCGACTTCACCGTACACTCGCGATAATCTCAATCGCTCTAGCTCATATTACGATAACGCCAACCTGTCGACACCCTCTTATCGCGCCGGAAACATAAATCGTTCACCGTCTCCATACCGTCAGGAGACACATCATATCAGCCGTAGATCAGATTACCAACGCGATAACGTGCAGCGAGCACGTACACCGGATTCCTCAGCACGATCATCGTCCGGCCGGGTTTACGACCAACCCGGAAATTATATTGCACCGCGTGACGATAGCTACGCGTCCCCTCGCTCCGGAACTTTTACGACCGCGCGCGACAACTCCCGCAATTCATACCGTTCCAACTCGAACAATGCGCGCTTCGACTCCCAATATAATAACCGTTCGACGTCAAATAGCCAACAAGACAATTACGTACCGCCTCAACGACGATACCAGAATAATAATTCCGATTCCGAAAGATTTTGCCGATATTGTAAAACGCCGGGACACGATATTCACGAATGTCGTAAAAGAGAATATAACAACCGTTCGTAGTCGGGAAACGGACCGACCCTCCCATCTCGCCTGAATCTCCGACGGGAGGATAAACCAATCGGTCAGGACAATGACGTTGACCGACGCAACCGAGACCGACGAGACTCAGACCAACGAAGCCGTACTCAACACGTTTCAGCCATTGTGCTAGACCCTAGCTCCGCGATACCCCATGTCCTAATGAAATTTCCCGAAGCGAGCCGAGCCACCAAAATTATGATCGACACTGGCTCGGAGCCAAATGTAATTAAACGTTCACTATTAAAAACGGACACAGCCATCAATACGCGCCAGAAGATTTTTATTACCGGCATAACCGAAGAAGCAATACCTTCGTTCGGCACTGCCTCATTAACTGTTTCCGGTATTCCCGTGTTGTTCCAAGTTGTCCCCGATTCTTTTTCGATTCCCGCTGACGGAATTTTGGGTTCTGCGTTCTTGGTCTCCGGCGCCGAAATTTCCTACGGGAGTCGCACGGTAGAGTGGCAAGGCACCGAATTCCACTTTCTTCGCAACGATAATTGCCATATCGGAAGTCGCTAGTCCGTCTGCGTCGCGTTGAATGCCACGGGCCCATCGGAAGGGTACCTACGACGGCAAGAAATTGCCCCGGAAATACTCGTCCCTGAATGTATAACTAGAATCTCCGACGGTCAAATATACGTACGTTGCTTTAATATTACGGACGAAGCCGTTGATATTCCTACGCCATGCGTAGAGACCGAAGAAATAGAGTAAACCGTACGCCCCGACGATATTGAATCACAACGGTTCTTCGCACTTTCGACTGGAACTAACCCCGCGAATTCACAAACGACCTCTTCAAGGCACCAGGAAATTTTAAACATTATTAATACCGACCACCTAATCGAAAAAGAAAAAGAACATGTTGACAACCTAGTTCGCGAGAATCACGACTTGTTTCATCTCCCGGGAGATCGTCTCGGAAAGATTAGCAAAGTCAAACGCAGCATTGTAACAACCGATAGCGTCCCCATTCACGTCAAACAATACCGGTACCCGCCAATCCACAGAGAGGAAATAGATAAGCAGATGAAGGAGTTGCTCGAGCAGGAGATAGTCACCCCTTCAGTCTCACCGTTTAATAGCCCTCTTTGGATTGTGCCTAAAAAGGCGGACGAGAACGGCAATAAGCGATGGCGCATGGTCATTGACTTTCGCGCACTGAACGAAAAATCGATTCCGGACGCCTATCCACTCCCCAGCATACTCGAGATTCTCGACCAGCTGGGTGGTGCAAAGTATTTTAGCGTTTTTGATTTGGCCAATGGATTCCATCAAATAGGGATGGATCCCCAAGATGCGGCCAAAACGGCGTTCTCAACGCCGTACGGCCATTACGAATTCACGCGCATGCCCTTCGGTTTGAGAAATGCGCCCGTGACTTTCCAAAGACTAATGGACAACGTTCTCACGGTCCTACAGGGCATTGAGTTGTGTGTTTACCTGGACGACATAGTAATTTACGCCATGAGTCTTTCGAAACATTTGTCAAAATTTAATAAATTAGCATACCGACCACGCGACGCCAACTTAAAATTACAACCCTCCAAATGCGGTTTTCTACATCGGGAAGTGGCATATCTAGGTCACATTATCGGTAAAGACGGCGTAAAACCCTGTCCAAAGAAAATCGCGGCCGTTAAGAATTTTCCGCGATCACAAAATGTTAAAGGAATCCGGGTATTCCTCGGTATGGCCGGATACTATAGACGATTCATACCCAAATTCTCGCATATTTCGAAGCCCCTTACTAACCTTTTGAAACGGGATCATAAATTCGATTGGAAACCAGAGCACGAGAAAACTTTCGACACGCTTCGTCAAATTCTAACCACGGAACCGCTATTGCAATACCCCGACTTCAGTAAAGAGTTTAATATCACTACAGACGCGTCCGGATACGCGTCGGCGGCATTCTTAGCCAGGATGAGCCGGGACAAGACCGCCCCATTGCCTACGCTTCTCGAGTGCTCCATGGGGCCGAGCTAAATTACTCGACCATAGAGAAGGAGTGCTTCGCAATAATTTATTGCACCCAATATTTTCGACCCTACGTTTACGGTCGCAAGTTTAACCTCATCACAGACCATCAGCCCCTGGTCTGGATGAACTCGGTGAAAGACCCTACCTCGCGCCTGCTACGATGGCGACTCAAACTCGCGGAATTTGATTACAAGGTAATCTACAGAGCGGGCAAAAGGAATGTGAACGCGTTCTACTAGTTCCGATTCGTCCAATATTTTCGACGATCCCAGAATCAAGAAAAGCCGAGAATACCAACCTTCACGAAAACTAACACCGACACCTTCTCCGCCGCGAACGACACCGCCCCAATCTCCTATTCCTCCCGACAACGACAACGAAGACTTAAACCCACAGACGACGTCAGACTCAGACGCACTTTTCGACGCCCCAAACGTACCTTGTTCACAGACGAAACGAACGTTAGTCCATACCCGAGACTGTCGGTATGATTGTCGCAACCGACGATGGTCGACAATTATGCGAGGATTGCAGCGCCACATATGGGAGAGCGGAAATCTGCCATATCCACACCGTACAGGAGGACATGTACAACAGGTGCCACGACTGCAACCGTCCCATGTGCAAGGCCATGTCCCCGATCTATTGCGTCGACTGCAGCGTGGAAATCGCAGAGATGGAGCTCTTCTTCAGGGAGATTATATACCGGGAGCAGCAGCAAGCAGCGAATCACGGAGCAACAACACCGGTGTAGCCCAAAAAGTGAGACCTCCCCCGCACCTCATTTTTGCACGCCATTTCCCCCCCAGAACCAGTGATTGTGCGCGTATCAGACATTTCGATCGCCCCAATTACCCCAAAGACGTTTCATACGCCCCAGTCGACTCTCCCCCGCAGATTTTGACGACGGAAAATAATTTGTGTCTCGTGTACAAAAATTATTTTTCCCTGGGGAGGGAGGTCTCACGTCTGCTGACGTGTTGATGCTGCGAATAGCATCCGTAGATGTTAATTATGCATGATTTATTAATTATATATTTTTATCTCTTTATTTTCTTCTATTTTATATATTTTCATCTTCGTATCCTCTTCTATCTCGCTTCCTCTTTCTCTTCTTTAATTTTCCTTTCTCCTCTCTATAACATCTCTCTCTTTACCTATCTCTTTACCTACCTTTATACTTACCCTATACTTACCTGTTCTTCTGTATACTTACCTTCGCTTCGTTCTTCTATACTTACCTTTTCATACTTACCTTTTCATACTTACCTTTTCATACTTACCTTTTCATACTTACCTTTTCATACTTACCTTTTCATACTTACCTTCTATACTTACCTTTTATACTTACCTATCTTCTTCTATACTTACCTTTCTTCTCATAGCTCCTTAAGTACACAACCATTGTAACGCAAACATTGCTAGATTTAAGGCTCCTACGTTTCTTCTTCTTTCCGTTTCTTATTTTCCATTAGCCGCTAAGTACACCAACCTGTAACATAGAACACCGTTAAAATTAAGTCTCTATTCGTCTTTCAATACTCTTTCACACTATATTAATTTCTAAGACGGTAATAGCATAATTGTATTTTTAAAATGTATATAACCATTTCAATAATTATAAAAGTGTGCGCGCGAGCTCCGATGACGCTCGCTAGTCCGCCGCCCGGGGATGCCGCTCCATCGCCGTGCGTCCCACTCCGCCGGAGCCCCCACCAATGGGCGCTCCCCTCTCCGCAGTCGACCGCTGGAGAGCGCGGTCAAGCGAACGGCACTTCGTCTCGTGTCAGACTCCGACCAGTACGGTCGACTTCTAGCTCTGTTCCTGCAGAGCCATCATATTTCTAAATTCAGAGGTTCGAGCCCTCCACTCCAGCCGTGGGACTTGTCCCCTGCAGCTTTTCTATTGCGATTCTATTTCCAAACCCGTGCGTTTCTAATTCAATAGTGTATTCATATTCTTCATTTAAAATATAGTTATCTTTATTATTAACCTTAATTCACTCACTATAATTATTTGCCTTCGATTCCTCTCCTGTCTTCATCGGCTTGCTAAATCGACGTTGATCGTTCGCGACGCATTTCGTTTCGCGAACGTTCAATTAGAATAATAGAATCATTCGACAGTACGATCTTCCGCAGAAGATCGCCGTGTTCCCTTCTGGAAAATATCGGTAATAGTCGCGTTTGCGCCTCCTGTATTGGAGAGACCCATCATCAGAAGCAGCCTTCTTCGAGGACGAGAGAACGTGAGGATCGAGCAGGCTTCGAGTCTACCGGACTAGAAGGACCGTTTACACGAGAAGCAGCCGTGCAGCCTTTCAACAGGATTTTCCAGCCTCGCTGTACTCCAGCAGGACTTTCCAGCCTTGCCGTAATTCAGCAGGACATTCCAGCGCAGCAGAGATTGCAGTACTACTACACGACCAAGCTGAGCTCATTAGGATTTGCCGCAGCCAACACCAGGACAGCAAACGTAGTTTTGCATTGCGTATTCGAGTTTCGAGGTCGGTGAGTGGGAAATCAAATCTACAAATCCGTCAGGCTCGCGACATCCCGGTTAGACGCGGACGTGTGCGCCGCGTGAAGCTAAAAGCCATACGTTATTAGTTGCGTTTTTAGACTGTGGCCGATGATTCGCGATTTCTTTATATTTTTCGCGAATTCCGTCCCGGGACGTAACACTACCATTGAAAATACCATATAAAATAATGTAATATGCAGTCTATCATTGAAAATACCATATAATATAACGTAATATGCAATGTATCATTGAAAATACCTTATAATATAATGTAATATGCAGTGTGTCATTGAAAATACCTTATAATATAACGTAATATGCAGTGTATCATTGAAAATACCTTATAATATAACGTAATATACTGTGTATCTTTGAAAATACCTTATAATATAACGTAATATGCAGTGTATCATTGAAAATACCTTATAATATATCGTAATTTGTAGTGTATCATTGAAAATTCCTTATAATATAACGTAATACGTAGTGAATCATTGGAAATACCTTATAACATAACGTTATATGCAGTCTATCATGGAAAATACCTTATAATATAACGTAATATGCAGTGTATCTTTGAAAATACCTTATAATATAATGTAATAGGCAGTGTATAATTGGAAATACATTATAATATAACTTAATGTGCAGTGTGGCATTGAAAATACCTTATAATATAACGTAATATGCAGTGTATCATAGAAAATACCTTATAAATGACGTAATATGCAGTGTATCTTTGAAAATACCTTATAATATAATGTAATAGGCAGTGTATAATTGGAAATACATTATAATATAACTTAATGTGCAGTGTGGCATTGAAAATACCTTATAATATAACGTAATATGCAGTGTATCATAGAAAATACCTTATAAATGACGTAATATGCAGTCTATCATTGAAAATACCTTATAATATAAGGTAATATGCAGTGTATCATTGAAAATACCATATAATATAACGTAATATGCAGTGTATCATTGACAATACCTTATAATGTAATATAATATGCAGTGTATCATTGAAAATACGTTATAATATAACGTAATAAGCAGTGTATCATTGAAAATACATTATAATATAACGTAATATGCAGTGTATCATTGAAAATACCTTATAATATAATGTAATATGCAGTGTATCATTGAAAATACCTTATAATATAACGTGATATTTGCAGTCTATCATTGAAAATACCTTATTATATAAGGTAATATGCAGTCTATCAATGAAAATAACTTATAATATAACGTAATACGCAGTGTATCATTGAATATAGCTTATAATATAACGTAATATGCAGTGTATCATTGAAAATACCTTATAATATAACGTAATATGCAGTGTATCATTGAAAATACCTTATAATACAATGTAATATGCAGTCTATCATTGGAAATACCATATAATATAACGTAATATGCAGTGTATCATTGAAAATACCTTATAATATAACGTAATATGCAGTGTATCATTGAAAATACCTTATAATGTAACATAATATGCTGTGTGTTATTGAAAATACCTTATAATGTAATATGCAGTGTATCATTGAAAATACCTTATAATGTAATGTAATATGCAGTGTATCATTGAAAATACCTTATAATATAACGTAATATGCAGTGTATCATTGAAAATACCTTATAATATAACGTGATATTTGCAGTCTATCATTGAAAATACCTTATTATATAAGGTAATATGCAGTCTATCAATGAAAATAACTTATAATATAACGTAATACGCAGTGTATCATTGAATATAGCTTATAATATAACGTAATATGCAGTGTATCATTGAAAATACCTTATAATATAACGTGATATTTGCAGTCTATCATTGAAAATACCTTATTATATAAGGTAATATGCAGTCTATCAATGAAAATAACTTATAATATAACGTGATATTTGCAGTCTATCATTGAAAATACCTTATTATATAAGGTAATATGCAGTCTATCAATGAAAATAACTTATAATATAACGTAATACGCAGTGTATCATTGAAAATACCTTATAATATAACGTAATATACAGTGTATCATTGAAAATACTTTAGAATATATCGTAATTGTAGTGTATCATTGAAAATACCTTATAATATAACGTAATATGCAGTGATTCATTGAAAATACCTTATAATATAACGTAATATGCTGTGTATCATTGAAAATACCTTATAATATAACGTAATATGCAGTGTATCATTGAAAATACCTTATAATGTAATGTAATATGTACTGTATCATTGAAAATACTTTATAATATATCGTAATTTGTAGTGTGTCATTGAAAATACCTTATAATATAACGTAATTTGTAGTGTATCATTGAAAATACCTTATAATGTAATGTAATATGCAGTGTATCATTGAAAATACCTTATAATATAACGTGATATTTGCAGTCTATCATTGAAAATACCTTATTATATAAGGTAATATGCAGTCTATCAATGAAAATAACTGATAATATAACGTAATACGCAGTGTATCATTGAATATAGCTTATAATATAACGTAATATGCAGTGTATCATTGAAAATACCTTATAATATAACGTGATATTTGCAGTCTATCATTGAAAATACCTTATTATATAAGGTAATATGCAGTCTATCAATGAAAATAACTTATAATATAACGTGATATTTGCAGTCTATCATTGAAAATACCTTATTATATAAGGTAATATGCAGTCTATCAATGAAAATAACTTATAATATAACGTAATACGCAGTGTATCATTGAAAATACCTTATAATATAACGTAATATACAGTGTATCATTGAAAATACTTTAGAATATATCGTAATTGTAGTGTATCATTGAAAATACCTTATAATATATCGTAATTTGTAGTGTGTCATAGAAAATACCTTATAATATAACGTAATTTGTAGTGTATCATTGAAAATACCTTATAATGTAATGTAATATGCAGTGTATCATTGAAAATACCTTATAATATAACGTAATATGCAGTGTATCATTGAAAATACCTTATAATATAACGTGATATTTGCAGTCTATCATTGAAAATACCTTATTATATAAGGTAATATGCAGTCTATCAATGAAAATAACTGATAATATAACGTAATACGCAGTGTATCATTGAATATAGCTTATAATATAACGTAATATGCAGTGTATCATTGAAAATACCTTATAATATAACGTGATATTTGCAGTCTATCATTGAAAATACCTTATTATATAAGGTAATATGCAGTCTATCAATGAAAATAACTTATAATATAACGTAATACGCAGTGTATCATTGAAAATACCTTATAATATAACGTAATATACAGTGTATCATTGAAAATACTTTAGAATATATCGTAATTGTAGTGTATCATTGAAAATACCTTATAATATAACGTAATATGCAATGTATCATGGAAAATACTTTATAATATATCGTAATTTGTAGTGTATCATTGAAAATACCTTATAATATAACGTAATTTGTAGTGTATCATTGAAAATATATTATAATATAAAGTAAAATGCAGTGTATCATTGAAAATACCTTATAATATAACGTAATATGCAGTGATTCATTGAAAATACCTTATCATATAACGTAATATGCTGTGTATCATTGAAAATACCTTATAATATAACGTAATATGCAGTGTATCATTGAAAATACCTTATAATGTAACGTAATATGCAGTGTATCAATGAAAATACTTTATAATATATCGTAATTTGTAGTGTATCATTGAAAATACCTTATAATATAACGTAATTTGTAGTGTATCATTGAAAATATATTATAATATAAAGTAAAATGCAGTGTATCATTGAAAATACCTTATAATATAACGTAATATGCAGTGATTCATTGAAAATACCTTATAATATAACGTAATATGCTGTGTATCATTGAAAATACCTTATAATATAACGTAATATGCTGTGTATCATTGAAAATACCTTATAATATAACGTAATATGCAGTGTATCATTGAAAATACCTTATAATGTAACGTAATATGCAGTGTATCATTGAAAATACCTTATAATATAACGTAATATACAGTGTATCATTGAAAATACTTTAGAATATATCGTAATTGTAGTGTATCATTGAAAATACCTTATAATATAACGTAATATGCAATGTATCATTGAAAATACTTTATAATATATCGTAATTTGTAGTGTATCATTGAAAATACCTTATAATATAACGTGATATTTGCAGTCTATCATTGAAAATACCTTATTATATAAGGTAATATGCAGTGTATCATTGGAAATACCTTATAATGTAACGTAATATGCAGTGTATCAATGAAAATAACTTATAATATATCGTAGTGTATCATTGAAAATACCTTATAATATAACGTAATATTCAGTGTATCATTGAAAATAGCTTATAATATAACGTAATATGCAGTGTATCATTGAAAATACCTTATAATATAACGTGATATTTGCAGTCTATCATTGAAAATACCTTATTATATAAGGTAATATGATCTATCAATGAAAATAACTTATAATATAACGTAATACGCAGTGTATCATTGAAAATGCCTTATAATGTAACGTAATATACTGTGTATCATTGAAAATACTTTAGAATATATCGTAATTTGTAGTGTATCATTGAAAATACCTTATAATATAACGTAATTTGTAGTGTATTATTGAAAATACCTTATAATATAAAGTAATATGCAGTGTATCATTGAAAATACCTTATTATATAAGGTAATATGCAGTGTATCATTGAAAATACCTTATAATGTAACGTAATATGCAGTGTATCAATGAAAATAACTTATAATATATCGTAGTGTATCATTGAAAATACCTTATAATATAACGTAATATTCAGTGTATCATTGAAAATAGCTTATAATATAACGTAATATGCAGTGTATCATTGAAAATACCTTATAATATAACGTGATATTTGCAGTCTATCATTGAAAATACCTTATTATATAAGGTAATATGATCTATCAATGAAAATAACTTATAATATAACGTAATACGCAGTGATTCATTGAAAATACCTTATAATATAACGTAATATTCAGTGTATCATTGAAAATACTTTAGAATATATCGTAATTTGTAGTGTATCATTGAAAATACCTTATAATATAACGTAATTTGTAGTGTATTATTGAAAATACCTTATAATATAAAGTAATATGCAGTGTATCATTGAAAATAGCTTATAATATAACGTAATATGCAGTCTCCCATTGAAAATACATTATAAAATAATGTAATATGCAGTGTATCATTGAAAATAACTTATAATATAATGTAATATGCAGTGTATCATTGAAAATACTTTATAATATAACGTAATATGCAGTGATTCATTGAAAATACATTATAATGAAACGTAATATTTGCAGTCTGTCATTGAAAATACCTTATAATGTAATGTAATATGCAGTGTATCATTGAAAATACCTGATAATGTAACGTAGTATGCAGTGTATCATTGAAAATACCTTATAATATTACGTAATATGCAGTGTATCATTGAAAATACCTTATAATATAACATAATATGCTGTGTGTTATTGAAATTACCTAATAATATATCGTAATATGCAGTGTATCATTAATAATACCTTATAATATAGCATAATATGCAGTGTGTTATTGAAAATACCTTATAATGTAATGTAATATGCAGTGTATCATTGAAAATACCTTATAATGTAATGTAATATGCAGTGTATCATTGAAAATACCTTATAATATAACGTAATATGCAGTGTATCATTGAAAATACCTTATAATATAACGTGATATTTGCAGTCTATCATTGAAAATACCTTATTATATATAGTAGTTTATCATTGAAAATACCTGATATATCGTAATATGCAGTGTATCATTGAAAATACCTTATAATATATCGTAATTTGTAGTGTATCATTGAAAATTCCTTATAATATAACGTAATACGTAGTGAATCATTGGAAATACCTTATAACATAACGTTATATGCAGTCTATCATGGAAAATACCTTATAATATAACGTAATATGCAGTGTATCTTTGAAAATACCTTATAATATAATGTAATAGGCAGTGTATAATTGGAAATACATTATAATATAACTTAATGTGCAGTGTGGCATTGAAAATACCTTATAATATAACGTAATATGCAGTGTATCATAGAAAATACCTTATAAATGACGTAATATGCAGTGTATCTTTGAAAATACCTTATAATATAATGTAATAGGCAGTGTATAATTGGAAATACATTATAATATAACTTAATGTGCAGTGTGGCATTGAAAATACCTTATAATATAACGTAATATGCAGTGTATCATAGAAAATACCTTATAAATGACGTAATATGCAGTCTATCATTGAAAATACCTTATAATATAAGGTAATATGCAGTGTATCATTGAAAATACCATATAATATAACGTAATATGCAGTGTATCATTGACAATACCTTATAATGTAATATAATATGCAGTGTATCATTGAAAATACGTTATAATATAACGTAATAAGCAGTGTATCATTGAAAATACATTATAATATAACGTAATATGCAGTGTATCATTGAAAATACCTTATAATATAATGTAATATGCAGTGTATCATTGAAAATACCTTATAATATAACGTGATATTTGCAGTCTATCATTGAAAATACCTTATTATATAAGGTAATATGCAGTCTATCAATGAAAATAACTTATAATATAACGTAATACGCAGTGTATCATTGAATATAGCTTATAATATAACGTAATATGCAGTGTATCATTGAAAATACCTTATAATATAACGTAATATGCAGTGTATCATTGAAAATACCTTATAATACAATGTAATATGCAGTCTATCATTGGAAATACCATATAATATAACGTAATATGCAGTGTATCATTGAAAATACCTTATAATATAACGTAATATGCAGTGTATCATTGAAAATACCTTATAATGTAACATAATATGCTGTGTGTTATTGAAAATACCTTATAATGTAATATGCAGTGTATCATTGAAAATACCTTATAATGTAATGTAATATGCAGTGTATCATTGAAAATACCTTATAATATAACGTAATATGCAGTGTATCATTGAAAATACCTTATAATATAACGTGATATTTGCAGTCTATCATTGAAAATACCTTATTATATAAGGTAATATGCAGTCTATCAATGAAAATAACTTATAGTATAACGTAATACGCAGTGTATCATTGAATATAGCTTATAATATAACGTAATATGCAGTGTATCATTGAAAATACCTTATAATATAACGTGATATTTGCAGTCTATCATTGAAAATACCTTATTATATAAGGTAATATGCAGTCTATCAATGAAAATAACTTATAATATAACGTGATATTTGCAGTCTATCATTGAAAATACCTTATTATATAAGGTAAAATGCAGTCTATCAATGAAAATAACTTATAATATAACGTAATACGCAGTGTATCATTGAAAATACCTTATAATATAACGTAATATACAGTGTATCATTGAAAATACTTTAGAATATATCGTAATTGTAGTGTATCATTGAAAATACCTTATAATATAACGTAATATGCAGTGATTCATTGAAAATACCTTATAATATAACGTAATATGCTGTGTATCATTGAAAATACCTTATAATATAACGTAATATGCAGTGTATCATTGAAAATACCTTATAATGTAATGTAATATGTACTGTATCATTGAAAATACTTTATAATATATCGTAATTAGTAGTGTGTCATTGAAAATACCTTATAATATAACGTAATTTGTAGTGTATCATTGAAAATACCTTATAATGTAATGTAATATGCAGTGTATCATTGAAAATACCTTATAATATAACGTGATATTTGCAGTCTATCATTGAAAATACCTTATTATATAAGGTAATATGCAGTCTATCAATGAAAATAACTGATAATATAACGTAATACGCAGTGTATCATTGAATATAGCTTATAATATAACGTAATATGCAGTGTATCATTGAAAATACCTTATAATATAACGTGATATTTGCAGTCTATCATTGAAAATACCTTATTATATAAGGTAATATGCAGTCTATCAATGAAAATAACTTATAATATAACGTGATATTTGCAGTCTATCATTGAAAATACCTTATTATATAAGGTAATATGCAGTCTATCAATGAAAATAACTTATAATATAACGTAATACGCAGTGTATCATTGAAAATACCTTATAATATAACGTAATATACAGTGTATCATTGAAAATACTTTAGAATATATCGTAATTGTAGTGTATCATTGAAAATACCTTATAATATATCGTAATTTGTAGTGGGTCATTGAAAATACCTTATAATATAACGTAATTTGTAGTGTATCATTGAAAATACCTTATAATGTAATGTAATATGCAGTGTATCATTGAAAATACCTTATAATATAACGTAATATGCAGTGTATCATTGAAAATACCTTATAATATAACGTGATATTTGCAGTCTATCATTGAAAATACCTTATTATATAAGGTAATATGCAGTCTATCAATGAAAATAACTGATAATATAACGTAATACGCAGTGTATCATTGAATATAGCTTATAATATAACGTAATATGCAGTGTATCATTGAAAATACCTTATAATATAACGTGATATTTGCAGTCTATCATTGAAAATACCTTATTATATAAGGTAATATGCAGTCTATCAATGAAAATAACTTATAATATAACGTAATACGCAGTGTATCATTGAAAATACCTTATAATATAACGTAATATACAGTGTATCATTGAAAATACTTTAGAATATATCGTAATTGTAGTGTATCATTGAAAATACCTTATAATATAACGTAATATGCAATGTATCATGGAAAATACTTTATAATATATCGTAATTTGTAGTGTATCATTGAAAATACCTTATAATATAACGTAATTTGTAGTGTATCATTGAAAATATATTATAATATAAAGTAAAATGCAGTGTATCATTGAAAATACCTTATAATATAACGTAATATGCAGTGATTCATTGAAAATACCTTATCATATAACGTAATATGCTGTGTATCATTGAAAATACCTTATAATATAACGTAATATGCAGTGTATCATTGAAAATACCTTATAATGTAACGTAATATGCAGTGTATCAATGAAAATACTTTATAATATATCGTAATTTGTAGTGTATCATTGAAAATACCTTATAATATAACGTAATTTGTAGTGTATCATTGAAAATATATTATAATATAAAGTAAAATGCAGTGTATCATTGAAAATACCTTATAATATAACGTAATATGCAGTGATTCATTGAAAATACCTTATAATATAACGTAATATGCTGTGTATCATTGAAAATACCTTATAATATAACGTAATATGCTGTGTATCATTGAAAATACCTTATAATATAACGTAATATGCAGTGTATCATTGAAAATACCTTATAATGTAACGTAATATGCAGTGTATCATTGAAAATACCTTATAATATAACGTAATATACAGTGTATCATTGAAAATACTTTAGAATATATCGTAATTGTAGTGTATCATTGAAAATACCTTATAATATAACGTAATATGCAATGTATCATTGAAAATACTTTATAATATATCGTAATTTGTAGTGTATCATTGAAAATACCTTATAATATAACGTGATATTTGCAGTCTATCATTGAAAATACCTTATTATATAAGGTAATATGCAGTGTATCATTGAAAATACCTTATAATGTAACGTAATATGCAGTGTATCAATGAAAATAACTTATAATATATCGTAGTGTATCATTGAAAATACCTTATAATATAACGTAATATTCAGTGTATCATTGAAAATAGCTTATAATATAACGTAATATGCAGTGTATCATTGAAAATACCTTATAATATAACGTGATATTTGCAGTCTATCATTGAAAATACCTTATTATATAAGGTAATATGATCTATCAATGAAAATAACTTATAATATAACGTAATACGCAGTGTATCATTGAAAATACCTTATAATATAACGTAATATACAGTGTATCATTGAAAATATTTTAGAATATATCGTAATTTGTAGTGTATCATTGAAAATACCTTATAATATAACGTAATTTGTAGTGTATTATTGAAAATACCTTATAATATAAAGTAATATGCAGTGTATCATTGAAAATACCTTATTATATAAGGTAATATGCAGTGTATCATTGAAAATACCTTATAATGTAACGTAATATGCAGTGTATCAATGAAAATAACTTATAATATATCGTAGTGTATCATTGAAAATACCTTATAATATAACGTAATATTCAGTGTATCATTGAAAATAGCTTATAATATAACGTAATATGCAGTGTATCATTGAAAATACCTTATAATATAACGTGATATTTGCAGTCTATCATTGAAAATACCTTATTATATAAGGTAATATGATCTATCAATGAAAATAACTTATAATATAACGTAATACGCAGTGATTCATTGAAAATACCTTATAATATAACGTAATATTCAGTGTATCATTGAAAATACTTTAGAATATATCGTAATTTGTAGTGTATCATTGAAAATACCTTATAATATAACGTAATTTGTAGTGTATTATTGAAAATACCTTATAATATAAAGTAATATGCAGTGTATCATTGAAAATAGCTTATAATATAACGTAATATGCAGTCTCCCATTGAAAATACATTATAAAATAATGTAATATGCAGTGTATCATTGAAAATAACTTATAATATAATGTAATATGCAGTGTATCATTGAAAATACTTTATAATATAACGTAATATGCAGTGATTCATTGAAAATACATTATAATGAAACGTAATATTTGCAGTCTGTCATTGAAAATACCTTATAATGTAATGTAATATGCAGTGTATCATTGAAAATACCTGATAATGTAACGTAGTATGCAGTGTATCATTGAAAATACCTTATAATATTACGTAATATGCAGTGTATCATTGAAAATACCTTATAATATAACATAATATGCTGTGTGTTATTGAAATTACCTAATAATATATCGTAATATGCAGTGTATCATTAATAATACCTTATAATATAGCATAATATGCAGTGTGTTATTGAAAATACCTTATAATGTAATGTAATATGCAGTGTATCATTGAAAATACCTTATAATGTAACATAATATGCTGTGTGTTATTGAAAATACCTTATAATGTAATATGCAGTGTATCATTGAAAATACTTTATAATATATCGTAATTTGTAGTGTGTCATTGAAAATACCTTATAATATAACGTAATTTGTAGTGTATCATTGAAAATACCTTATAATGTAATGTAATATGCAGTGTATCATTGAAAATACCTTATAATATAACGTAATATGCAGTGTATCATTGAAAACACATTATAATATGACGTGATATTTGCAGTCTATCATTGAAAATACCTTATTATATAAGGTAATATGCAGTCTATCAATGAAAATAACTTATAATATAACGTAATACGCAGTGTATCATTGAATATAGCTTATAATATAACGTAATATGCAGTGTATCATTGAAAATACCTTATAATATAACGTGATATTTGCAGTCTATCATTGAAAATACCTTATTATATAAGGTAATATGCAGTCTATCAATGAAAATAACTTATAATATAACGTAATACGCAGTGTATCATTGAAAATACCTTATAATATAACGTAATATACAGTGTATCATTGAAAATACTTTAGAATATATCGTAATTGTAGTGTATCATTGAAAATACCTTATAATATAACGTAATATGCAATGTATCATTGAAAATACTTTATAATATATCGTAATTTGTAGTGTATCATTGAAAATACCTTATAATATAACATAATATGCAGTGTGTTATTGAAAATACCTTATAATGTAATGTAATATGCAGTGTATCATTGAAAATACCTTATAATATAACGTGATATTTGCAGTCTATCATTGAAAATACCTTATTATATAAGGTAATATGCAGTCTATCAATGAAAATAACTTATAATATAACGTAATACGCAGTGTATCATTGAAAATACCTTATAATATAACGTAATATACAGTGTATCATTGAAAATACTTTAGAATATATCGTAATTGTAGTGTATCATTGAAAATACCTTATAATATAACGTAATATGCAATGTATCATTGAAAATACTTTATAATATATCGTAATTTGTAGTGTATCATTGAAAATACCTTATAATATAACGTAATTTGTAGTGTATCATTGAAAATATATTATAATATAAAGTAAAATGCAGTGTATCATTGAAAATACCTTATAATATAACGTAATATGCAGTGATTCATTGAAAATACCTTATCATATAACGTAATATGCTGTGTATCATTGAAAATACCTTATAATATAACGTAATATGCAGTGTATCATTGAAAATACCTTATAATGTAACGTAATATGCAGTGTATCAATGAAAATACTTTATAATATATCGTAATTTGTAGTGTATCATTGAAAATACCTTATAATATAACGTAATTTGTAGTGTATCATTGAAAATATATTATAATATAAAGTAAAATGCAGTGTATCATTGAAAATACCTTATAATATAACGTAATATGCAGTGATTCATTGAAAATACCTTATAATATAACGTAATATGCTGTGTATCATTGAAAATACCTTATAATATAACGTAATATGCAGTGTATCATTGAAAATACCTTATAATGTAACGTAATATGCAGTGTATCAATGAAAATAACTTATAATATATCGTAGTGTATCATTGAAAATACCTTATAATATAACGTAATATTCAGTGTATCATTGAAAATAGCTTATAATATAACGTAATATGCAGTGTATCATTGAAAATACCTTATAATATAACGTGATATTTGCAGTCTATCATTGAAAATACCTTATTATATAAGGTAATATGCAGTCTATCAATGAAAATAACTTATAATATAACGTAATACGCAGTGTATCATTGAAAATACCTTATAATATAACGTAATATACAGTGTATCATTGAAAATACTTTAGAATATATCGTAATTGTAGTGTATCATTGAAAATACCTTATAATATAACGTAATATGCAATGTATCATTGAAAATACTTTATAATATATCGTAATTTGTAGTGTATCATTGAAAATACCTTATAATATAACGTAATTTGTAGTGTATCATTGAAAATACCTTATAATATAATGTAATATGTACTGTATCATTTAAAATTCCTTATAATATAACGTAATATGCAGTGTATCATTGAAAATAGCTTATAAGATAACGTAATATGCAGTCTCCCATTGAAAATACATTATAAAATAATGTAATATGCAGTGTATCATTGAAAATAACTTATAATATAATGTAATATGCAGTGTATCATTGAAAATACTTTATAATATAACGTAATATGCAGTGATTCATTGAAAATACATTATAATGAAACGTAATATTTGCAGTCTGTCATTGAAAATACCTTATAATGTAATGTAATATGCAGTGTATCATTGAAAATACCTGATAATGTAACGTAGTATGCAGTGTATCATTGAAAATACCTTATAATATTACGTAATATGCAGTGTATCATTGAAAATACCTTATAATATAACGTAATATGCAGTGTATCATTGAAAATACCTTATAATATAACGTAATATGCTGTGTATCATTGAAAATACCTTATAATATAACGTAATATGCAGTGATTCATTGAAAATACCTTATAATATAACGTAATATTCAGTGTATCATTGAAAATACTTTAGAATATATCGTAATTTGTAGTGTATCATTGAAAATACCTTATAATATAACGTAATTTGTAGTGTATTATTGAAAATACCTTATAATATAAAGTAATATGCAGTGTATCATTGAAAATAGCTTATAATATAACGTAATATGCAGTCTCCCATTGAAAATACATTATAAAATAATGTAATATGCAGTGTATCATTGAAAATACCTTATAATATAACGTGATATTTGCAGTCTATCATTGAAAATACCTTATTATATAAGGTAATATGCAGTCTATCAATGAAAATAACTTATAATATAACGTGATATTTGCAGTCTATCATTGAAAATACCTTATTATATAAGGTAATATGCAGTCTATCAATGAAAATAACTTATAATATAACGTAATACGCAGTGTATCATTGAAAATACCTTATAATATAACGTAATATACAGTGTATCATTGAAAATACTTTAGAATATATCGTAATTGTAGTGTATCATTGAAAATACCTTATAATATAACGTAATATGCAGTGATTCATTGAAAATACCTTATAATATAACGTAATATGCTGTGTATCATTGAAAATACCTTATAATATAACGTAATATGCAGTGTATCATTGAAAATACCTTATAATGTAATGTAATATGCAATGTATCATTGAAAATACTTTATAATATATCGTAATTTGTAGTGTATCATTGAAAATACCTTATCATATAACGTAATATGCTGTGTATCATTGAAAATACCTTATAATATAACGTAATATGCAGTGTATCATTGAAAATACCTTATAATGTAACGTAATATGCAGTGTATCAATGAAAATACTTTATAATATATCGTAATTTGTAGTGTATCATTGAAAATACCTTATAATATAACGTAATTTGTAGTGTATCATTGAAAATATATTATAATATAAAGTAAAATGCAGTGTATCATTGAAAATACCTTATAATATAACGTAATATGCAGTGATTCATTGAAAATACCTTATAATATAACGTAATATGCTGTGTATCATTGAAAATACCTTATAATATAACGTAATATGCTGTGTATCATTGAAAATACCTGATAATGTAACGTAGTATGCAGTGTATCATTGAAAATACCTTATAATATTACGTAATATGCAGTGTATCATTGAAAATACCTTATTATATATAGTATTTTATCATTGAAAATACCTAATATATCGTAATATGCAGTGTATCATTAATAATACCTTATAATATAACATAATATGCAGTGTGTTATTGAAAATACCTTATAATGTAATGTAATATGCAGTGTATCATTGAAAATAACTTATAATATAACGTAATATGCTGTGTATCATTGAAAATACCTGATAATGTAACGTAGTATGCAGTGTATCATTGAAAATACCTTATAATATTACGTAATATGCAGTGTATCATTGAAAATACCTTATTATATATAGTATTTTATCATTGAAAATACCTAATATATCGTAATATGCAGTGTATCATTAATAATACCATATAATATAACATAATATGCAGTGTGTTATTGAAAATACCTTATAATATATCGTAATTTGTAGTGTATCATTGAAAATACCTTATAATATAACGTAATATACAGTGTATCATTGAAAATACTTTAGAATATATCGTAATTTGTAGTGTATCATTGAAAATACCTTATAATATAACGTAATTTGTAGTGTATTATTGAAAATACCTTATAATATAAAGTAATATGCAGTGTATCATTGAAAATAGCTTATAATATAACGTAATATGCAGTCTCCCATTGAAAATACATTATAAAATAATGTAATATGCAGTGTATCATTGAAAATACCTTATAAAATAACGTGATATTTGCAGTCTATCATTGAAAATACCTTATTATATAAGGTAATATGCAGTCTATCAATGAAAATAACTTATAATATAACGTAATACGCAGTGTATCATTGAATATAGCTTATAATATAACGTAATATGCAGTGTATCATTGAAAATACCTTATAATATAACGTGATATTTGCAGTCTATCATTGGAAATACCTTATAATGTAATGTAATATGCAGTGTATCATTGAAAATACCTTATAATATAACGTAATATGCAGTGTATCATTGAAAATACCTTATAATATGACGTGATATTTGCAGTCTATCATTGAAAATACCTTATTATATAAGGTAATATGCAGTCTATCAATGAAAATAACTTATAATATAACGTAATACGCAGTGTATCATTGAATATAGCTTATAATATAACGTAATATGCAGTGTATCATTGAAAATACCTTATAATATAACGTGATATTTGCAGTCTATCATTGGAAATACCTTATTATATAAGGTAATATGCAGTCTATCAATGAAAATAACTTATAATATAACGTAATACGCAGTGTATCATTGAAAATACCTTATAATATAACGTAATATACAGTGTATCATTGAAAATACTTTAGAATATATCGTAATTGTAGTGTATCATTGAAAATACCTTATAATGTAATGTAATATGCAGTGTATCATTGAAAATACCTTATAATATAACGTAATATGCAGTGTATCATTGAAAATACCTTATAATATAACGTGATATTTGCAGTCTATCATTGAAAATACCTTATTATATATAGTAGTTTATCATTGAAAATACCTAATATATCGTAATATGCAGTGTATCATTAATAATACCTTATAATATAACATAATATGCAGTGTGTTATTGAAAATACCTTATAATGTAATGTAATATGCAGTGTATCATTGAAAATACCTTATAATATATCGTAATTTGTAGTGTATCATTGAAAATAGCTTATAATATAACATAATATGCAGTCTCCCATTGAAAATACATTATAAAATAATGTAATATGCAGTGTATCATTGAAAATAACTTATAATATAATGTAATATGCAGTGTATCATTGAAAATACCTTATAATGTAACATAATATGCTGTGTGTTATTGAAAATACCTTATAATGTAATATGCAGTGTATCATTGAAAATACCTTATAATGTAATGTAATATGCAGTGTATCATTGAAAATACCTTATAATATAACGTAATTTGTAGTGTATTATTGAAAATACCTTATAATATAAAGTAATATGCAGTGTATCATTGAAAATACCTTATAATATAACGTAATATGCTGTGTATCATTGAAAATACCTTATAATATAACGTAATATGCAGTGATTCATTGAAAATACCTTATAATATAACGTAATATGCTGTGTATCATTGAAAATACCTTATAATATAACGTAATATGCTGTGTATCATTGAAAATACCTTATAATATAACGTAATATGCAGTGTATCATTGAAAATACCTTATAATATAACGTAATATGCTGTGTATCATTGAAAATACCTTATAATATAACGTAATATGCAGTGTATCATTGAAAATACCTTATAATGTAATGTAATATGCAATGTATCATTGAAAATACTTTATAATATATCGTAATTTGTAGTGTATCATTGAAAATACCTTATAATATAACGTAATTTGTAGTGTATCATTGAAAATATATTATAATATAAAGTAAAATGCAGTGTATCATTGAAAATACCTTATAATATAACGTAATATGCAGTGATTCATTGAAAATACCTTATCATATAACGTAATATGCTGTGTATCATTGAAAATACCTTATAATATAACGTAATATGCAGTGTATCATTGAAAATACCTTATAATGTAACGTAATATGCAGTGTATCAATGAAAATACTTTATAATATATCGTAATTTGTAGTGTATCATTGAAAATACCTTATAATATAACGTAATTTGTAGTGTATCATTGAAAATATATTATAATATAAAGTAAAATGCAGTGTATCATTGAAAATACCTTATAATATAACGTAATATGCAGTGATTCATTGAAAATACCTTATAATATAACGTAATATGCTGTGTATCATTGAAAATACCTTATAATATAACGTAATATGCTGTGTATCATTGAAAATACCTGATAATGTAACGTAGTATGCAGTGTATCATTGAAAATACCTTATAATATTACGTAATATGCAGTGTATCATTGAAAATACCTTATTATATATAGTATTTTATCATTGAAAATACCTAATATATCGTAATATGCAGTGTATCATTAATAATACCTTATAATATAACATAATATGCAGTGTGTTATTGAAAATACCTTATAATGTAATGTAATATGCAGTGTATCATTGAAAATAACTTATAATATAACGTAATATGCTGTGTATCATTGAAAATACCTGATAATGTAACGTAGTATGCAGTGTATCATTGAAAATACCTTATAATATTACGTAATATGCAGTGTATCATTGAAAATACCTTATTATATATAGTATTTTATCATTGAAAATACCTAATATATCGTAATATGCAGTGTATCATTAATAATACCATATAATATAACATAATATGCAGTGTGTTATTGAAAATACCTTATAATGTAATGTAATATGCAGTGTATCATTGAAAATACCTTATAATATATCGTAATTTGTAGTGTATCATTGAAAATACCTTATAATATAACGTAATATACAGTGTATCATTGAAAATACTTTAGAATATATCGTAATTTGTAGTGTATCATTGAAAATACCTTATAATATAACGTAATTTGTAGTGTATTATTGAAAATACCTTATAATATAAAGTAATATGCAGTGTATCATTGAAAATAGCTTATAATATAACGTAATATGCAGTCTCCCATTGAAAATACATTATAAAATAATGTAATATGCAGTGTATCATTGAAAATACCTTATAAAATAACGTGATATTTGCAGTCTATCATTGAAAATACCTTATTATATAAGGTAATATGCAGTCTATCAATGAAAATAACTTATAATATAACGTAATACGCAGTGTATCATTGAATATAGCTTATAATATAACGTAATATGCAGTGTATCATTGAAAATACCTTATAATATAACGTGATATTTGCAGTCTATCATTGGAAATACCTTATAATGTAATGTAATATGCAGTGTATCATTGAAAATACCTTATAATATAACGTAATATGCAGTGTATCATTGAAAATACCTTATAATATGACGTGATATTTGCAGTCTATCATTGAAAATACCTTATTATATAAGGTAATATGCAGTCTATCAATGAAAATAACTTATAATATAACGTAATACGCAGTGTATCATTGAATATAGCTTATAATATAACGTAATATGCAGTGTATCATTGAAAATACCTTATAATATAACGTGATATTTGCAGTCTATCATTGGAAATACCTTATTATATAAGGTAATATGCAGTCTATCAATGAAAATAACTTATAATATAACGTAATATGCAGTGTATCATTGAAAATACCTTATAATATAACGTAATATACAGTGTATCATTGAAAATACTTTAGAATATATCGTAATTGTAGTGTATCATTGAAAATACCTTATAATGTAATGTAATATGCAGTGTATCATTGAAAATACCTTATAATATAACGTAATATGCAGTGTATCATTGAAAATACCTTATAATATAACGTGATATTTGCAGTCTATCATTGAAAATACCTTATTATATATAGTAGTTTATCATTGAAAATACCTAATATATCGTAATATGCAGTGTATCATTAATAATACCTTTTAATATAACATAATATGCAGTGTGTTATTGAAAATACCTTATAATGTAATGTAATATGCAGTGTATCATTGAAAATACCTTATAATATATCGTAATTTGTAGTGTATCATTGAAAATAGCTTATAATATAACATAAGATGCAGTCTCCCATTGAAAATACATTATAAAATAATGTAATATGCAGTGTATCATTGAAAATAACTTATAATATAATGTAATATGCAGTGTATCATTGAAAATACCTTATAATGTAACATAATATGCTGTGTGTTATTGAAAATACCTTATAATGTAATATGCAGTGTATCATTGAAAATACCTTATAATGTAATGTAATATGCAGTGTATCATTGAAAATACCTTATAATATAACGTAATTTGTAGTGTATTATTGAAAATACCTTATAATATAAAGTAATATGCAGTGTATCATTGAAAATACCTTATAATATAACGTAATATGCTGTGTATCATTGAAAATACCTTATAATATAACGTAATATGCAGTGATTCATTGAAAATACCTTATAATATAACGTAATATGCTGTGTATCATTGAAAATACCTTATAATATAACGTAATATGCTGTGTATCATTGAAAATACCTTATAATATAACGTAATATGCAGTGTATCATTGAAAATACCTTATAATGGAACGTAATATGCAGTGTATCAATGAAAATAACTTATAATATATCGTAGTGTATCATTGAAAATACCTTATAATATAACGTAATATTCAGTGTATCATTGAAAATAGCTTATAATATAACGTAATATGCAGTGTATCATTGAAAATACCTTATAATATAACGTAATATACAGTGTATCATTGAAAATACTTTAGAATATATCGTAATTGTAGTGTATCATTGAAAATACCTTATAATATAACGTAATATGCAATGTATCATTGAAAATACTTTATAATATATCGTAATTTGTAGTGTATCATTGAAAATACCTTATAATATAACGTAATTTGTAGTGTATGATTGAAAATATATTATAATATAAAGTAAAATGCAGTGTATCATTGAAAATAGCTTATAATACAATGTAATATGCAGTCTATCATTGGAAATACCGTATAATATAACGTAATATGCAGTGTATCATTGAAAATACCTTATAATATAACGTAATATCCAGTCTATCCCTGAAAATACCTTATAATATAACGTAATATGCAGTGTATCATTGAAAATACCTTATAATATAACGTAATATGCTGTGTATCATTGAAAATACCTTATAATATAACGTAATATGCAGTGATTCATTGAAAATACCTTATAATATAACGTAATATTCAGTGTATCATTGAAAATACTTTAGAATATATCGTAATTTGTAGTGTATCATTGAAAATACCTTATAATATAACGTAATTTGTAGTGTATTATTGAAAATACCTTATAATATAAAGTAATATGCAGTGTATCATTGAAAATAGCTTATAATATAACGTAATATGCAGTCTCCCATTGAAAATACATTATAAAATAATGTAATATGCAGTGTATCATTGAAAATACCTTATAATATAACGTGATATTTGCAGTCTATCATTGAAAATACCTTATTATATAAGGTAATATGCAGTGTATCATTGAAAATACCTTATAATGTAATGTAATATGTACTGTATCATTGAAAATACTTTATAATATATCGTAATTTGTAGTGTGTCATTGAAAATACCTTATAATATAACGTAATTTGTAGTGTATCATTGAAAATACCTTATAATGTAATGTAATATGCAGTGTATCATTGAAAATACCTTATAATATAACGTAATATGCAGTGTATCATTGAAAATACCTTATAATATGACGTGATATTTGCAGTCTATCATTGAAAATACCTTATTATATAAGGTAATATGCAGTCTATCAATGAAAATAACTTATAATATAACGTAATACGCAGTGTATCATTGAATATAGCTTATAATATAACGTAATATGCAGTGTATCATTGAAAATACCTTATAATATAACGTGATATTTGCAGTCTATCATTGGAAATACCTTATTATATAAGGTAATATGCAGTCTATCAATGAAAATAACTTATAATATAACGTAATACGCAGTGTATCATTGAAAATACCTTATAATATAACGTAATATACAGTGTATCATTGAAAATACTTTAGAATATATCGTAATTGTAGTGTATCATTGAAAATACCTTATAATGTAATGTAATATGCAGTGTATCATTGAAAATACCTAATAATATATCGTAATATGCAGTGTATCATTAATAATACCTTATAATATAGCATAATATGCAGTGTGTTATTGAAAATACCTTATAATGTAATGTAATATGCAGTGTATCATTGAAAATACCTTATAATGTAATGTAATATGCAGTGTATCATTGAAAATACCTTATAATATAACGTAATATGCAGTGTATCATTGAAAATACCTTATAATATAACGTAATATGCTGTGTATCATTGAAAATACCTTATAATATAACGTAATATGCAGTGATTCATTGAAAATACCTTATAATATAACGTAATATTCAGTGTATCATTGAAAATACTTTAGAATATATCGTAATTTGTAGTGTATCATTGAAAATACCTTATAATATAACGTAATTTGTAGTGTATTATTGAAAATACCTTATAATATAAAGTAATATGCAGTGTATCATTGAAAATAGCTTATAATATAACGTAATATGCAGTCTCCCATTGAAAATACATTATAAAATAATGTAATATGCAGTGTATCATTGAAAATACCTTATAATATAACGTGATATTTGCAGTCTATCATTGAAAATACCTTATTATATAAGGTAATATGCAGTCTATCAATGAAAATAACTTATAATATAACGTGATATTTGCAGTCTATCATTGAAAATACCTTATTATATAAGGTAATATGCAGTCTATCAATGAAAATAACTTATAATATAACGTAATACGCAGTGTATCATTGAAAATACCTTATAATATAACGTAATATACAGTGTATCATTGAAAATACTTTAGAATATATCGTAATTGTAGTGTATCATTGAAAATACCTTATAATGTAATGTAATATGCAGTGTATCATTGAAAATACCTTATAATATAACGTAATATGCAGTGTATCATTGAAAATACCTTATAATATAACGTGATATTTGCAGTCTATCATTGAAAATACCTTATTATATATAGTAGTTTATCATTGAAAATACCTAATATATCGTAATATGCAGTGTATCATTAATAATACCTTATAATATAACATAATATGCAGTGTGTTATTGAAAATACCTTATAATGTAATGTAATATGCAGTGTATCATTGAAAATACCTTATAATATATCGTAATTTGTAGTGTATCATTGAAAATAGCTTATAATATAACATAATATGCAGTCTCCCATTGAAAATACATTATAAAATAATGTAATATGCAGTGTATCATTGAAAATAACTTATAATATAATGTAATATGCAGTGTATCATTGAAAATACCTTATAATGTAACATAATATGCTGTGTGTTATTGAAAATACCTTATAATGTAATATGCAGTGTATCATTGAAAATACCTTATAATGTAATGTAATATGCAGTGTATCATTGAAAATACCTTATAATATAACGTAATTTGTAGTGTATTATTGAAAATACCTTATAATATAAAGTAATATGCAGTGTATCATTGAAAATACCTTATAATATAACGTAATATGCAGTGTATCATTGAAAATACCTTATAATATAACGTAATATGCAGTGATTCATTGAAAATACCTTATAATATAACGTAATATGCTGTGTATCATTGAAAATACCTTATAATATAACGTAATATGCTGTGTATCATTGAAAATACCTTATAATATAACGTAATATGCAGTGTATCATTGAAAATACCTTATAATGGAACGTAATATGCAGTGTATCAATGAAAATAACTTATAATATATCGTAGTGTATCATTGAAAATACCTTATAATATAACGTAATATTCAGTGTATCATTGAAAATAGCTTATAATATAACGTAATATGCAGTCTCCCATTGAAAATACATTATAAAATAATGTAATATGCAGTGTATCATTGAAAATACCTTATAATATAACGTGATATTTGCAGTCTATCATTGAAAATACCTTATTATATAAGGTAATATGCAGTGTATCATTGAAAATACCTTATAATGTAATGTAATATGTACTGTATCATTGAAAATACTTTATAATATATCGTAATTTGTAGTGTGTCATTGAAAATACCTTATAATATAACGTAATTTGTAGTGTATCATTGAAAATACCTTATAATGTAATGTAATATGCAGTGTATCATTGAAAATACCTTATAATATAACGTAATATGCAGTGTATCATTGAAAATACCTTATAATATGACGTGATATTTGCAGTCTATCATTGAAAATACCTTATTATATAAGGTAATATGCAGTCTATCAATGAAAATAACTTATAATATAACGTAATACGCAGTGTATCATTGAATATAGCTTATAATATAACGTAATATGCAGTGTATCATTGAAAATACCTTATAATATAACGTGATATTTGCAGTCTATCATTGGAAATACCTTATTATATAAGGTAATATGCAGTCTATCAATGAAAATAACTTATAATATAACGTAATACGCAGTGTATCATTGAAAATACCTTATAATATAACGTAATATACAGTGTATCATTGAAAATACTTTAGAATATATCGTAATTGTAGTGTATCATTGAAAATACCTTATTATATAAGGTAATATGCAGTCTATCAATGAAAATAACTTATAATATAACGTAATACGCAGTGTATCATTGAATATAGCTTATAATATAACGTAATATGCAGTGTATCATTGAAAATACCTTATAATATAACGTGATATTTGCAGTCTATCATTGGAAATACCTTATAATGTAATGTAATATGCAGTGTATCATTGAAAATACCTTATAATATAACGTAATATGCAGTGTATCATTGAAAATACCTTATAATATGACGTGATATTTGCAGTCTATCATTGAAAATACCTTATTATATAAGGTAATATGCAGTCTATCAATGAAAATAACTTATAATATAACGTAATACGCAGTGTATCATTGAATATAGCTTATAATATAACGTAATATGCAGTGTATCATTGAAAATACCTTATAATATAACGTGATATTTGCAGTCTATCATTGGAAATACCTTATTATATAAGGTAATATGCAGTCTATCAATGAAAATAACTTATAATATAACGTAATACGCAGTGTATCATTGAAAATACCTTATAATATAACGTAATATACAGTGTATCATTGAAAATACTTTAGAATATATCGTAATTGTAGTGTATCATTGAAAATACCTTATAATGTAATGTAATATGCAGTGTATCATTGAAAATACCTTATAATATAACGTAATATGCAGTGTATCATTGAAAATACCTTATAATATAACGTGATATTTGCAGTCTATCATTGAAAATACCTTATTATATATAGTAGTTTATCATTGAAAATACCTAATATATCGTAATATGCAGTGTATCATTAATAATACCTTATAATATAACATAATATGCAGTGTGTTATTGAAAATACCTTATAATGTAATGTAATATGCAGTGTATCATTGAAAATACCTTATAATATATCGTAATTTGTAGTGTATCATTGAAAATAGCTTATAATATAACATAATATGCAGTCTCCCATTGAAAATACATTATAAAATAATGTAATATGCAGTGTATCATTGAAAATAACTTATAATATAATGTAATATGCAGTGTATCATTGAAAATACCTTATAATGTAACATAATATGCTGTGTGTTATTGAAAATACCTTATAATGTAATATGCAGTGTATCATTGAAAATACCTTATAATGTAATGTAATATGCAGTGTATCATTGAAAATACCTTATAATATAACGTAATTTGTAGTGTATTATGGAAAATACCTTATAATATAAAGTAATATGCAGTGTATCATTGAAAATACCTTATAATATAACGTAATATCCAGTCTATCCCTGAAAATACCTTATAATATAACGTAATATGCAGTGTATCATTGAAAATACCTTATAATATAACGTGATATTTGCAGTCTATCATTGAAAATACCTTATTATATATAGTAGTTTATCATTGAAAATACCTAATATATCGTAATATGCAGTGTATCATTAATAATACCTTATAATATAACATAATATGCAGTGTGTTATTGAAAATACCTTATAATGTAATGTAATATGCAGTGTATCATTGAAAATACCTTATAATATATCGTAATTTGTAGTGTATCATTGAAAATAGCTTATAATATAACGTAATATGCAGTCTCCCATTGAAAATACCTTATAATATAACGTAATATGCAGTGTATCATTGAAAATACCTTATAATATAACGTAATATACAGTGTATCATTGAAAATACTTTAGAATATATCGTAATTTGTAGTGTATCATTGAAAATACCTTATAATATAACGTAATTTGTAGTGTATTATTGAAAATACCTTATAATATAAAGTAATATGCAGTGTATCATTGAAAATAGCTTATAATATAACGTAATATGCAGTCTCCCATTGAAAATACATTATAAAATAATGTAATATGCAGTGTATCATTGAAAATACCTTATAATATAACGTGATATTTGCAGTCTATCATTGAAAATACCTTATTATATAAGGTAATATGCAGTCTATCAATGAAAATAACTTATAATATAACGTAATACGCAGTGTATCATTGAAAATACTTTAGAATATATCGTAATTGTAGTGTATCATTGAAAATACCTTATAATATAACGTAATATTCAGTGTATCATTGAAAATACTTTAGAATATATCGTAATTTGTAGTGTATCATTGAAAATACCTTATAATATAACGTAATTTGTAGTGTATTATTGAAAATACCTTATAATATAAAGTAATATGCAGTGTATCATTGAAAATAGCTTATAATATAACGTAATATGCAGTCTCCCATTGAAAATACATTATAAAATAATGTAATATGCAGTGTATCATTGAAAATACCTTATAATATAACGTGATATTTGCAGTCTATCATTGAAAATACCTTATTATATAAGGTAATATGCAGTGTATCATTGAAAATACCTTATAATGTAATGTAATATGTACTGTATCATTGAAAATACTTTATAATATATCGTAATTTGTAGTGTGTCATTGAAAATACCTTATAATATAACGTAATTTGTAGTGTATCATTGAAAATACCTTATAATGTAATGTAATATGCAGTGTATCATTGAAAATACCTTATAATATAACGTAATATGCAGTGTATCATTGAAAATACCTTATAATATGACGTGATATTTGCAGTCTATCATTGAAAATACCTTATTATATAAGGTAATATGCAGTCTATCAATGAAAATAACTTATAATATAACGTAATACGCAGTGTATCATTGAATATAGCTTATAATATAACGTAATATGCAGTGTATCATTGAAAATACCTTATAATATAACGTGATATTTGCAGTCTATCATTGGAAATACCTTATTATATAAGGTAATATGCAGTCTATCAATGAAAATAACTTATAATATAACGTAATACGCAGTGTATCATTCAAAATACCTTATAATATAACGTAATATACAGTGTATCATTGAAAATACTTTAGAATATATCGTAATTGTAGTGTATCATTGAAAATACCTTATAATATAACGTAATATGCAATGTATCATTGAAAATACTTTATAATATATCGTAATTTGTAGTGTATCATTGAAAATACCTTATAATATAACGTAATTTGTAGTGTATCATTGAAAATATATTATAATATAAAGTAAAATGCAGTGTATCATTGAAAATAGCTTATAATATAACGTAATATGCAGTGTATCATTGAAAATACCTTATAATATAACGTAATATGCAGTGTATCATTGAAAATATCTTATAATACAATGTAATATGCAGTCTATCATTGGAAATACCGTATAATATAACGTAATATGCAGTGTATCATTGAAAATACCTTATAATATAACGTGATATTTGCAGTCTATCATTGAATATACCTTATTATATAAGGTAATATGCAGTGTATCATTGAAAATACCTTATAATGTAACGTAATATGCAGTGTATCAATGAAAATAACTTATAATATATTGTAGTGTATCATTGAAAATACCTTATAATATAACGTAATATTCAGTGTATCATTGAAAATAGCTTATAATATAACGTAATATGCAGTGTATCATTGAAAATACCTTATAATATAACGTGATATTTGCAGTCTATCATTGAAAATACCTTATTATATAAGGTAATATGCAGTCTATCAATGAAAATAACTTATAATATAACGTAATACGCAGTGTATCATTGAAAATACCTTATAATATAACGTAATATACAGTGTATCATTGAAAATACTTTAGAATATATCGTAATTTGTAGTGTATCATTGAAAATACCTTATAATATAACGTAATTTGTAGTGTATTATTGAAAATACCTTATAATATAAAGTAATATGCAGTGTATCATTGAAAATACCTTATAATATAACATAATATGCTGTGTGTTATTGAAATTACCTAATAATATATCGTAATATGCAGTGTATCATTAATAATACCTTATAATATAGCATAATATGCAGTGTGTTATTGAAAATACCTTATAATGTAATGTAATATGCAGTGTATCATTGAAAATACCTTATAATGTAATGTAATATGCAGTGTATCATTGAAAATACCTTATAATATAACGTAATATGCAGTGTATCATTGAAAATACCTTATAATATAACGTGATATTTGCAGTCTATCATTGAAAATACCTTATTATATGTAGTAGTTTATCATTGAAAATACCTAATATATCGTAATATGCAGTGTATCATTAATAATACCTTATAATATAACATAATATGCAGTGTGTTATTGAAAATACCTTATAATGTAATGTAATATGCAGTGTATCATTGAAAATACCTTATAATATATCGTAATTTGTAGTGTATCATTGAAAATAGCTTATAATATAACGTAATATGCAGTCTCCCATTGAAAATACATTATAAAATAATGTAATATGCAGTGTATCATTGAAAATAACTTATAATATAACGTGATATTTGCAGTCTATCATTGAAAATACCTTATTATATGTAGTAGTTTATCATTGAAAATACCTAATATATCGTAATATGCAGTGTATCATTAATAATACCTTATAATATAACATAATATGCAGTGTGTTATTGAAAATACCTTATAATGTAATGTAATATGCAGTGTATCATTGAAAATACCTGATAATGTAACGTAGTATGCAGTGTATCATTGAAAATACCTTATAATGTAATGTAATATGCAGTGTATCATTGAAAATACCTTATAATATAACGTAATATACAGTGTATCATTGAAAATACTTTAGAATATATCGTAATTTGTAGTGTATCATTGAAAATACCTTATAATATAATGTAATATGCAGTGTATCATTGAAAATACCTTATAATATAACGTGATATTTGCAGTCTATCATTGAAAATACCTTATTATATGTAGTAGTTTATCATTGAAAATACCTAATATATCGTAATATGCAGTGTATCATTAATAATACCTTATAATATAACATAATATGCAGTGTGTTATTGAAAATACCTTATAATGTAATGTAATATGCAGTGTATCATTGAAAATACCTTATAATATATCGTAATTTGTAGTGTATCATTGAAAATAGCTTATAATATAACGTAATATGCAGTCTCCCATTGAAAATACATTATAAAATAATGTAATATGCAGTGTATCATTGAAAATAACTTATAATATAATGTAATATGCAGTGTATCATTGAAAATACCTTATAATGTAACATAATATGCTGTGTGTTATTGAAAATACCTTATAATGTAATATGCAGTGTATCATTGAAAATACCTTATAATGTAATGTAATATGCAGTGTATCATTGAAAATACCTTATAATATAACGTAATATGCAGTGTATCATTGAAAATACCTTATAATATAACGTAATATACAGTGTATCATTGAAAATACTTTAGAATATATCGTAATTTGTAGTGTATCATTGAAAATACCTTATAATATAACGTAATTTGTAGTGTATTATTGAAAATACCTTATAATATAAAGTAATATGCAGTGTATCATTGAAAATAGCTTATAATATAACGTAATATGCAGTCTCCCATTGAAAATACCTTATAATGTAATGTAATATGCAGTGTATCATTGAAAATACCTGATAATGTAACGTAGTATGCAGTGTATCATTGAAAATACCTTATAATATTACGTAATATGCAGTGTATCATTGAAAATACCTTATAATATAACATAATTTGCTGTGTGTTATTGAAATTACCTAATAATATATCGTAATATGCAGTGTATCATTGATAATACCTTATAATATAACGTAATATGCAGTGTATCATTGAAAATACCTTATAATATAACATAATATGCTGTGTGTTATTGAAATTACCTAATAATATATCGTAATATGCAGTGTATCATTGATAATACCTTATAATATAACGTAATATGCAGTGTATCATTGAAAATACTTTATAATATAACATAATATGCTGTGTGTTATTGAAATTACCTAATAATATATCGTAATATGCAGTGTATCATTGATAATACCTTATAATATAACATAATATGCAGTGTGTTATTGAAAATACCTTATAATGTAATGTAATATGCAGTGTATCATTGAAAATACCTTATAATATAACGTAATACGCAGTGTATCATTGAAAATACCTTATAATATAACGTAATATGCAATGTATCATTGAAAATACTTTAGAATATATCGTAACGTAATTTTATAATATACCGTAATTTGTAGTGTATCATTGAAAATATATTATAATATAAAGTAAAATGCAGTGTATCATTGAAAATACCTTATAATATAACGTAATATGCAGTGATTCATTGAAAATACCTTATAATATAACGTAATATGCTGTGTATCATTGAAAATAGCTTATAATATAACGTAATATGCAGTCTCCCATTGAAAATACATTATAAAATAATGTAATATGCAGTGTATCATTGAAAATAACTTATAATATAATGTAATATGCAGTGTATCATTGAAAATACTTTATAATATAACGTAATATGCAGTGATTCATTGAAAATACATTATAATGAAACGTAATATTTGCAGTCTGTCATTGAAAATACCTTATAATGTAATGTAATATGCAGTGTATCATTGAAAATACCTGATAATGTAACGTAGTATGCAGTGTATCATTGAAAATACCTTATAATATAACGTGATATTTGCAGTCTATCATTGAAAATACCTTATTATATATAGTAGTTTATCATTGAAAATACCTAATATATCGTAATATGCAGTGTATCATTAATAATACCTTATAATATAACATAATATGCAGTGTGTTATTGAAAATACCTTATAATGTAATGTAATATGCAGTGTATCATTGAAAATACCTTATAATATATCGTAATTTGTAGTGTATCATTGAAAATAGCTTATAATATAACGTAATATGCAGTCTCCCATTGAAAATACATTATAAAATAATGTAATATGCAGTGTATCATTGAAAATACCTTATAATGTAATGTAATATGCAGTGTATCATTGAAAATACCTTATAATATAACGTAATATGCAGTGTATCATTGAAAATACCTTATAATATAACGTAATATGCAGTGTATCATTGAAAATACTTTAGAATATATCGTAATTTGTAGTGTATCATTGAAAATACCTTATAATATAACGTAATTTGCAGTGTATCATTGAAAATACCGTATAATATAAAGTAATATGCAGTGTATCATTTAAAATAGCTTATAATATAACGTAATATGCAGTCTCCCATTGAAAATACCTTATAATGTAATGTAATATGCAGTGTATCATTGAAAATACCTGATAATGTAACGTAGTATGCAGTGTATCATTGAAAATACCTTATAATATTACGTAATATGCAGTGTATCATTGAAAATACCTTATAATATAACATAATTTGCTGTGTGTTATTGAAATTACCTAATAATATATCGTAATATGCAGTGTATCATTGATAATACCTTATAATATAACGTAATATGCAGTGTATCATTGAAAATAGCTTATAATATAACGTAATATGCAGTCTCCCATTGAAAATACATTATAAAATAATGTAATATGCAGTGTATCATTGAAAATAACTTATAATATAATGTAATATGCAGTGTATCATTGAAAATACTTTATAATATAACGTAATATGCAGTGATTCATTGAAAATACATTATAATGAAACGTAATATTTGCAGTCTGTCATTGAAAATACCTTATAATGTAATGTAATATGCAGTGTTTCATTGAAAATACCTGATAATGTAACGTAGTATGCAGTGTATCATTGAAAATACCTTATAATATAACGTGATATTTGCAGTCTATCATTGAAAATACCTTATTATATATAGTAGTTTATCATTGAAAATACCTAATATATCGTAATATGCAGTGTATCATTAATAATACCTTATAATATAACATAATATGCAGTGTGTTATTGAAAATACCTTATAATGTAATGTAATATGCAGTGTATCATTGAAAATACCTTATAATATATCGTAATTTGTAGTGTATCATTGAAAATAGCTTATAATATAACGTAATATGCAGTCTCCCATTGAAAATACATTATAAAATAATGTAATATGCAGTGTATCATTGAAAATACCTTATAATGTAATGTAATATGCAGTGTATCATTGAAAATACCTTATAATATAACGTAATATGCAGTGTATCATTGAAAATACCTTATAATATAACGTAATATACAGTGTATCATTGAAAATACTTTAGAATATATCGTAATTTGTAGTGTATCATTGAAAATACCTTATAATATAACGTAATTTGTAGTGTATTATTGAAAATACCTTATAATATAACGTAATATACAGTGTATCATTGAAAATACTTTAGAATATATCGTAATTTGTAGTGTATCATTGAAAATACCTTATAATATAACGTAATTTGTAGTGTATTATTGAAAATACCGTATAATATAAAGTAATATGCAGTGTATCATTGAAAATAGCTTATAATATAACGTAATATGCAGTCTCCCATTGAAAATACCTTATAATGTAATGTAATATGCAGTGTATCATTGAAAATACCTGATAATGTAACGTAGTATGCAGTGTATCATTGAAAATACCTTATAATATTACGTAATATGCAGTGTATCATTGAAAATACCTTATAATATAACTTAATATGCAGTCTCCCATTGAAAATACATTATAAAATAATGTAATTTGTAGTGTATCATTGAAAATATATTATAATATAAAGTAAAATGCAGAGTATCATTGAAAATACCTTATAATATAACGTAATATGCAGTGATTCATTGAAAATACCTTATAATATAACGTAATATGCTGTGTATCATTGAAAATAGCTTATAATATAACTTAATATGCAGTCTCCCATTGAAAATACATTATAAAATAATGTAATATGCAGTGTATCATTGAAAATAACTTATAATATAATGTAATATGCAGTGTATCATTGAAAATACCTTATAATATAACGTAATATGCAGTGATTCATTGAAAATACATTATAATGAAACGTAATATTTGCAGTCTGTCATTGAAAATACCTTATAATGTAATGTAATATGCAGTGTATCATTGAAAATACCTGATAATGTAACGTAGTATGCAGTGTATCATTGAAAATACCTTATAATATAACGTGATATTTGCAGTCTATCATTGAAAATACCTTATTATATATAGTAGTTTATCATTGAAAATACCTAATATATCGTAATATGCAGTGTATCATTAATAATACCTTATAATATAACATAATATGCAGTGTGTTATTGAAAATACCTTATAATGTAATGTAATATGCAGTGTATCATTGAAAATACCTTATAATATATCGTAATTTGTAGTGTATCATTGAAAATAGCTTATAATATAACGTAATATGCAGTCTCCCATTGAAAATACATTATAAAATAATGTAATATGCAGTGTATCATTGAAAATACCTTATAATGTAATGTAATATGCAGTGTATCATTGAAAATACCTTATAATATAACGTAATATGCAGTGTATCATTGAAAATACCTTATAATATAACGTAATATACAGTGTATCATTGAAAATACTTTAGAATATATCGTAATTTGTAGTGTATCATTGAAAATACCTTATAATATAACGTAATTTGTAGTGTATTATTGAAAATACCGTATAATATAAAGTAATATGCAGTGTATCATTGAAAATAGCTTATAATATAACGTAATATGCAGTCTCCCATTGAAAATACCTTATAATGTAATGTAATATGCAGTGTATCATTGAAAATACCTGATAATGTAACGTAGTATGCAGTGTATCATTGAAAATACCTTATAATATTACGTAATATGCAGTGTATCATTGAAAATACCTTATAATATAACATAATTTGCTGTGTGTTATTGAAATTACCTAATAATATATCGTAATATGCAGTGTATCCTTGATAATACCTTATAATATAACGTAATATGCAGTGTATCATTGAAAATAGCTTATAATATAACTTAATATGCAGTCTCCCATTGAAAATACATTATAAAATAATGTAATATGCAGTGTATCATTGAAAATAACTTATAATATAATGTAATATGCAGTGTATCATTGAAAATACTTTATAATATAACGTAATATGCAGTGATTCATTGAAAATACATTATAATGAAACGTAATATTTGCAGTCTGTCATTGAAAATACCTTATAATGTAATGTAATATGCAGTGTATCATTGAAAATACCTGATAATGTAACGTAGTATGCAGTGTATCATTGAAAATACCTTATAATATAACGTGATATTTGCAGTCTATCATTGAAAATACCTTATTATATATAGTAGTTTATCATTGAAAATACCTAATATATCGTAATATGCAGTGTATCATTAATAATACCTTATAATATAACATAATATGCAGTGTGTTATTGAAAATACCTTATAATGTAATGTAATATGCAGTGTATCATTGAAAATACCTTATAATATATCGTAATTTGTAGTGTATCATTGAAAATAGCTTATAATATAACGTAATATGCAGTCTCCCATTGAAAATACATTATAAAATAATGTAATATGCAGTGTATCATTGAAAATACCTTATAATGTAATGTAATATGCAGTGTATCATTGAAAATACCTTATAATATAACGTAATATACAGTGTATCATTGAAAATACTTTAGAATATATCGTAATTTGTAGTGTATCATTGAAAATACCTTATAATATAATGTAATATGCAGTGTATCATTGAAAATACCTTATAATATAACGTGATATTTGCAGTCTATCATTGAAAATACCTTATTATATGTAGTAGTTTATCATTGAAAATACCTAATATATCGTAATATGCAGTGTATCATTAATAATACCTTATAATATAACATAATATGCAGTGTGTTATTGAAAATACCTTATAATGTAATGTAATATGCAGTGTATCATTGAAAATACCTTATAATATATCGTAATTTGTAGTGTATCATTGAAAATAGCTTATAATATAACGTAATATGCAGTCTCCCATTGAAAATACATTATAAAATAATGTAATATGCAGTGTATCATTGAAAATAACTTATAATATAATGTAATATGCAGTGTATCATTGAAAATACCTTATAATGTAACATAATTTGTAGTGTATTATTGAAAATACCTTATAATGTAATATGCAGTGTATCATTGAAAATACCTTATAATGTAATGTAATATGCAGTGTATCATTGAAAATACCTTATAATATAACGTAATATGCAGTGTATCATTGAAAATACCTTATAATATAACGTAATATGCAGTGTATCATTGAAAATACTTTAGAATATATCGTAATTTGTAGTGTATCATTGAAAATACCTTATAATATAACGTAATTTGTAGTGTATTATTGAAAATACCTTATAATATAAAGTAATATGCAGTGTATCATTGAAAATAGCTTATAATATAACGTAATATGCAGTCTCCCATTGAAAATACCTTATAATGTAATGTAATATGCAGTGTATCATTGAAAATACCTGATAATGTAACGTAGTATGCAGTGTATCATTGAAAATACCTTATAATATTACGTAATATGCAGTGTATCATTGAAAATACCTTATAATATAACATAATTTGCTGTGTGTTATTGAAATTACCTAATAATATATCGTAATATGCAGTGTATCATTGATAATACCTTATAATATAACGTAATATGCAGTGTATCATTGAAAATACCTTATAATATAACATAATATGCTGTGTGTTATTGAAATTACCTAATAATATATCGTAATATGCAGTGTATCATTGATAATACCTTATAATATAACGTAATATGCAGTGTATCATTGAAAATACTTTATAATATAACATAATATGCTGTGTGTTATTGAAATTACCTAATAATATATCGTAATATGCAGTGTATCATTGATAATACCTTATAATATAACATAATATGCAGTGTGTTATTGAAAATACCTTATAATGTAATGTAATATGCAGTGTATCATTGAAAATACCTTATAATATAACGTAATACGCAGTGTATCATTGAAAATACCTTATAATATAACGTAATATGCAATGTATCATTGAAAATACTTTAGAATATATCGTAACGTAATTTTATAATATACCGTAATTTGTAGTGTATCATTGAAAATATATTATAATATAAAGTAAAATGCAGAGTATCATTGAAAATACCTTATAATATAACGTAATATGCAGTGATTCATTGAAAATACCTTATAATATAACGTAATATGCTGTGTATCATTGAAAATAGCTTATAATATAACTTAATATGCAGTCTCCCATTGAAAATACATTATAAAATAATGTAATATGCAGTGTATCATTGAAAATAACTTATAATATAATGTAATATGCAGTGTATCATTGAAAATACCTTATAATATAACGTAATATGCAGTGATTCATTGAAAATACATTATAATGAAACGTAATATTTGCAGTCTGTCATTGAAAATACCTTATAATGTAATGTAATATGCAGTGTATCATTGAAAATACCTGATAATGTAACGTAGTATGCAGTGTATCATTGAAAATACCTTATAATATAACGTGATATTTGCAGTCTATCATTGAAAATACCTTATTATATATAGTAGTTTATCATTGAAAATACCTAATATATCGTAATATGCAGTGTATCATTAATAATACCTTATAATATAACATAATATGCAGTGTGTTATTGAAAATACCTTATAATGTAATGTAATATGCAGTGTATCATTGAAAATACCTTATAATATATCGTAATTTGTAGTGTATCATTGAAAATAGCTTATAATATAACGTAATATGCAGTCTCCCATTGAAAATACATTATAAAATAATGTAATATGCAGTGTATCATTGAAAATACCTTATAATGTAATGTAATATGCAGTGTATCATTGAAAATACCTTATAATATAACGTAATATGCAGTGTATCATTGAAAATACCTTATAATATAACGTAATATACAGTGTATCATTGAAAATACTTTAGAATATATCGTAATTTGTAGTGTATCATTGAAAATACCTTATAATATAACGTAATTTGTAGTGTATTATTGAAAATACCGTATAATATAAAGTAATATGCAGTGTATCATTGAAAATAGCTTATAATATAACGTAATATGCAGTCTCCCATTGAAAATACCTTATAATGTAATGTAATATGCAGTGTATCATTGAAAATACCTGATAATGTAACGTAGTATGCAGTGTATCATTGAAAATACCTTATAATATTACGTAATATGCAGTGTATCATTGAAAATACCTTATAATATAACATAATTTGCTGTGTGTTATTGAAATTACCTAATAATATATCGTAATATGCAGTGTATCCTTGATAATACCTTATAATATAACGTAATATGCAGTGTATCATTGAAAATAGCTTATAATATAACTTAATATGCAGTCTCCCATTGAAAATACATTATAAAATAATGTAATATGCAGTGTATCATTGAAAATAACTTATAATATAATGTAATATGCAGTGTATCATTGAAAATACTTTATAATATAACGTAATATGCAGTGATTCATTGAAAATACATTATAATGAAACGTAATATTTGCAGTCTGTCATTGAAAATACCTTATAATGTAATGTAATATGCAGTGTTTCATTGAAAATACCTGATAATGTAACGTAGTATGCAGTGTATCATTGAAAATACCTTATAATATAACGTGATATTTGCAGTCTATCATTGAAAATACCTTATTATATATAGTAGTTTATCATTGAAAATACCTAATATATCGTAATATGCAGTGTATCATTAATAATACCTTATAATATAACATAATATGCAGTGTGTTATTGAAAATACCTTATAATGTAATGTAATATGCAGTGTATCATTGAAAATACCTTATAATATATCGTAATTTGTAGTGTATCATTGAAAATAGCTTATAATATAACGTAATATGCAGTCTCCCATTGAAAATACATTATAAAATAATGTAATATGCAGTGTATCATTGAAAATACCTTATAATGTAATGTAATATGCAGTGTATCATTGAAAATACCTTATAATATAACGTAATATGCAGTGTATCATTGAAAATACCTTATAATATAACGTAATATACAGTGTATCATTGAAAATACTTTAGAATATATCGTAATTTGTAGTGTATCATTGAAAATACCTTATAATATAACGTAATTTGTAGTGTATTATTGAAAATACCTTATAATATAACGTAATATACAGTGTATCATTGAAAATACTTTAGAATATATCGTAATTTGTAGTGTATCATTGAAAATACCTTATAATATAACGTAATTTGTAGTGTATTATTGAAAATACCGTATAATATAAAGTAATATGCAGTGTATCATTGAAAATAGCTTATAATATAACGTAATATGCAGTCTCCCATTGAAAATACCTTATAATGTAATGTAATATGCAGTGTATCATTGAAAATACCTGATAATGTAACGTAGTATGCAGTGTATCATTGAAAATACCTTATAATATTACGTAATATGCAGTGTATCATTGAAAATACCTTATAATATAACTTAATATGCAGTCTCCCATTGAAAATACATTATAAAATAATGTAATTTGTAGTGTATCATTGAAAATATATTATAATATAAAGTAAAATGCAGAGTATCATTGAAAATACCTTATAATATAACGTAATATGCAGTGATTCATTGAAAATACCTTATAATATAACGTAATATGCTGTGTATCATTGAAAATAGCTTATAATATAACTTAATATGCAGTCTCCCATTGAAAATACATTATAAAATAATGTAATATGCAGTGTATCATTGAAAATAACTTATAATATAATGTAATATGCAGTGTATCATTGAAAATACTTTATAATATAACGTAATATGCAGTGATTCATTGAAAATACATTATAATGAAACGTAATATTTGCAGTCTGTCATTGAAAATACCTTATAATGTAATGTAATATGCAGTGTATCATTGAAAATACCTGATAATGTAACGTAGTATGCAGTGTATCATTGAAAATACCTTATAATATAACGTGATATTTGCAGTCTATCATTGAAAATACCTTATTATATATAGTAGTTTATCATTGAAAATACCTAATATATCGTAATATGCAGTGTATCATTAATAATACCTTATAATATAACATAATATGCAGTGTGTTATTGAAAATACCTTATAATGTAATGTAATATGCAGTGTATCATTGAAAATACCTTATAATATATCGTAATTTGTAGTGTATCATTGAAAATAGCTTATAATATAACGTAATATGCAGTCTCCCATTGAAAATACATTATAAAATAATGTAATATGCAGTGTATCATTGAAAATACCTTATAATGTAATGTAATATGCAGTGTATCATTGAAAATACCTTATAATATAACGTAATATGCAGTGTATCATTGAAAATACCTTATAATATAACGTAATAAGCAGTGTATCATTGAAAATACTTTAGAATATATCGTAATTTGTAGTGTATCATTGAAAATACCTTATAATATAACGTAATTTGTAGTGTATTATTGAAAATACCGTATAATATAAAGTAATATGCAGTGTATCATTGAAAATACCTTATAATATATCGTAATATGCAGTCTCCCATTGAAAATACCTTATAATGTAATGTAATATGCAGTGTATCATTGAAAATACCTGATAATGTAACGTAGTATGCAGTGTATCATTGAAAATACCTTATAATATTACGTAATATGCAGTGTATCATTGAAAATACCTTATAATATAACATAATTTGCTGTGTGTTATTGAAATTACCTAATAATATATCGTAATATGCAGTGTATCCTTGATAATACCTTATAATATAAAGTAATATGCAGTGTATCATTGAAAATAGCTTATAATATAACGTAATATGCAGTCTCCCATTGAAAATACATTATAAAATAATGTAATATGCAGTGTATCATTGAAAATAACTTATAATATAATGTAATATGCAGTGTATCATTGAAAATACTTTATAATATAACGTAATATGCAGTGATTCATTGAAAATACATTATAATGAAACGTAATATTTGCAGTCTGTCATTGAAAATACCTTATAATGTAATGTAATATGCAGTGTATCATTGAAAATACCTGATAATGTAACGTAGTATGCAGTGTATCATTGAAAATACCTTATAATATAACGTGATATTTGCAGTCTATCATTGAAAATACCTTATTATATATAGTAGTTTATCATTGAAAATACCTAATATATCGTAATATGCAGTGTATCATTAATAATACCTTATAATATAACATAATATGCAGTGTGTTATTGAAAATACCTTATAATGTAATGTAATATGCAGTGTATCATTGAAAATACCTTATAATATATCGTAATTTGTAGTGTATCATTGAAAATAGCTTATAATATAACGTAATATGCAGTCTCCCATTGAAAATACATTATAAAATAATGTAATATGCAGTGTATCATTGAAAATACCTTATAATGTAATGTAATATGCAGTGTATCATTGAAAATACCTTATAATATAACGTAATATGCAGTGTATCATTGAAAATACCTTATAATATAACGTAATATGCAGTGTATCATTGAAAATACTTTAGAATATATCGTAATTTGTAGTGTATCATTGAAAATACCTTATAATATAACGTAATTTGTAGTGTATTATTGAAAATACCGTATAATATAACGTAATATGCAGTGTATCATTGAAAATACCTTATAATATAACGTAATATGCAGTCTCCCATTGAAAATACCTTATAATGTAATGTAATATGCAGTGTATCATTGAAAATACCTGATAATGTAACGTAGTATGCAGTGTATCATTGAAAATACCTTATAATATTACGTAATATGCAGTGTATCATTGAAAATACCTTATAATATAACATAATTTGCTGTGTGTTATTGAAATTACCTAATAATATATCGTAATATGCAGTGTATCCTTGATAATACCTTATAATATAACGTAATATGCAGTGTATCATTGAAAATAGCTTATAATATAACGTAATATGCAGTCTCCCATTGAAAATACATTATAAAATAATGTAATATGCAGTGTATCATTGAAAATAACTTATAATATAATGTAATATGCAGTGTATCATTGAAAATACTTTATAATATAACGTAATATGCAGTGATTCATTGAAAATACATTATAATGAAACGTAATATTTGCAGTCTGTCATTGAAAATACCTTATAATGTAATGTAATATGCAGTGTATCATTGAAAATACCTTATAATGTAACGTAGTATGCAGTGTATCATTGAAAATACCTTATAATATAACGTGATATTTGCAGTCTATCATTGAAAATACCTTATTATATATAGTAGTTTATCATTGAAAATACCTAATATATCGTAATATGCAGTGTATCATTAATAATACCTTATAATATAACATAATATGCAGTGTGTTATTGAAAATACCTTATAATGTAATGTAATATGCAGTGTATCATTGAAAATACCTTATAATATATCGTAATTTGTAGTGTATCATTGAAAATAGCTTATAATATAACGTAATATGCAGTCTCCCATTGAAAATACATTATAAAATAATGTAATATGCAGTGTATCATTGAAAATACCTTATAATGTAATGTAATATGCAGTGTATCATTGAAAATACCTTATAATATAACGTAATATGCAGTGTATCATTGAAAATACCTTATAATATAACGTAATATGCAGTGTATCATTGAAAATACTTTAGAATATATCGTAATTTGTAGTGTATCATTGAAAATACCTTATAATATAACGTAATTTGTAGTGTATTATTGAAAATACCGTATAATATAAAGTAATATGCAGTGTATCATTGAAAATAGCTTATAATATAACGTAATATGCAGTCTCCCATTGAAAATACCTTATAATGTAATGTAATATGCAGTGTATCATTGAAAATACCTGATAATGTAACGTAGTATGCAGTGTATCATTGAAAATACCTTATAATATTACGTAATATGCAGTGTATCATTGAAAATACCTTATAATATAACATAATTTGCTGTGTGTTATTGAAATTACCTAATAATATATCGTAATATGCAGTGTATCCTTGATAATACCTTATAATATAACGTAATATGCAGTGTATCATTGAAAATACCTTATAATATAACATAATATGCTGTGTGTTATTGAAATTACCTAATAATATATCGTAATATGCAGTGTATCATTGATAATACCTTATAATATAACATAATATGCAGTGTGTTATTGAAAATACCTTATAATGTAATGTAATATGCAGTGTATCATTGAAAATACCTTATAATGTAATGTAATATGCAATGTATCATTGAAAATACTTTAGAATATATCGTAACGTAATTTTATAATATACCGTAATTTGTAGTGTATCATTGAAAATATATTATAATATAAAGTAAAATGCAGTGTATCATTGAAAATACCTTATAATATAACGTAATATGCAGTGATTCATTGAAAATACCTTATAATATAACGTAATATGCTGTGTATCATTGAAAATAGCTTATAATATAACGTAATATGCAGTCTCCCATTGAAAATACATTATAAAATAATGTAATATGCAGTGTATCATTGAAAATAACTTATAATATAATGTAATATGCAGTGTATCATTGAAAATACTTTATAATATAACGTAATATGCAGTGATTCATTGAAAATACATTATAATGAAACGTAATATTTGCAGTCTGTCATTGAAAATACCTTATAATATAATGTAATATGCAGTGTATCATTGAAAATACTTTATAATATAACGTAATATGCAGTGATTCATTGAAAATACATTATAATGAAACGTAATATTTGCAGTCTGTCATTGAAAATACCTTATAATGTAATGTAATATGCAGTGTATCATTGAAAATACCTGATAATGTAACGTAGTATGCAGTGTATCATTGAAAATACCTTATAATATAACGTGATATTTGCAGTCTATCATTGAAAATACCTTATTATATATAGTAGTTTATCATTGAAAATACCTAATATATCGTAATATGCAGTGTATCATTAATAATACCTTATAATATAACATAATATGCAGTGTGTTATTGAAAATACCTTATAATGTAATGTAATATGCAGTGTATCATTGAAAATACCTTATAATATATCGTAATTTGTAGTGTATCATTGAAAATAGCTTATAATATAACGTAATATGCAGTCTCCCATTGAAAATACATTATAAAATAATGTAATATGCAGTGTATCATTGAAAATACCTTATAATATAACGTAATATGCAGTGTATCATTGAAAATACCTTATAATATAACGTAATATACAGTGTATCATTGAAAATACTTTAGAATATATCGTAATTTGTAGTGTATCATTGAAAATACCTTATAATATAACGTAATTTGTAGTGTATTATTGAAAATACCTTATAATATAAAGTAATATGCAGTGTATCATTGAAAATAGCTTATAATATAACGTAATATGCAGTCTCCCATTGAAAATACATTATAAAATAATGTAATATGCAGTGTATCATTGAAAATAACTTATAATATAATGTAATATGCAGTGTATCATTGAAAATACTTTATAATATAACGTAATATGCAGTGTATCATTGAAAATACATTATAATGAAACGTAATATTTGCAGTCCGTCATTGAAAATACCTTATAATGTAATGTAATATGCAGTGTATCATTGAAAATACCTGATAATGTAACGTAGTATGCAGTGTATCATTGAAAATACCTTATAATATTACGTAATATGCAGTGTATCATTGAAAATACCTTATAATATAACGTAATATGCAGTGTATCATTGAAAATACTTTATAATATAACATAATATGCTGTGTGTTATTGAAATTACATAATAATATATCGTAATATGCAGTGTATCATTGATAATACCTTATAATATAACATAATATGCAGTGTGTTATTGAAAATACGTTATAATGTAATGTAATATGCAGTGTATCATTGAAGATACCTTATAATGTAATGTAATATGCAGTGTATCATTGAAAATACCTTATAATATAACGTGATATTTGCAGTCTATCATTGAAAATACCTTATTATATAAGGTAATATACAGTCTATCAATGAAAATAACTTATAATATAACGTAATACGCAGTGTATCATTGAAAATACCTTATAATATAACGTAATATACAGTGTATCATTGAAAATACTTTAGAATATATCGTAATTGTAGTGTATCATTGAAAATACCTTATAATATAACGTAATATGCAATGTATCATTGAAAATACTTTATAATATATCGTAATTTGTAGTGTATCATTGAAAATACCTTATAATATAACGTAATTTGTAGTGTATCATTGAAAATATATTATAATATAAAGTAAAATGCAGTGTATCATTGATAATACCTTATAATATAACATAATATGCAGTGTGTTATTGAAAATACGTTATAATGTAATGTAATATGCAGTGTATCATTGAAGATACCTTATAATGTAATGTAATATGCAGTGTATCATTGAAAATACCTTATAATATAACGTGATATTTGCAGTCTATCATTGAAAATACCTTATTATATAAGGTAATATACAGTCTATCAATGAAAATAACTTATAATATAACGTAATACGCAGTGTATCATTGAAAATACCTTATAATATAACGTAATATACAGTGTATCATTGAAAATACTTTAGAATATATCGTAATTGTAGTGTATCATTGAAAATACCTTATAATATAACGTAATATGCAATGTATCATTGAAAATACTTTATAATATATCGTAATTTGTAGTGTATCATTGAAAATACCTTATAATATAACGTAATTTGTAGTGTATCATTGAAAATATATTATAATATAAAGTAAAATGCAGTGTATCATTGAAAATACCTTAAGTAGGAAGACTATGTCTTTTCTAACTCAGGGTGGTTCCCCCCATGTGGGGGAGGGGGTAATCCCCCCCCCGGCCATTGCCCCCGGCCATTGCCCCCCCCCGGCCATTGCCCCCCCGGCCATCCCCCCCCCTTTTTTTGGGTGGGGGGGGTCATGAGGGAGTGACGTCACTACCTAAGCGAATTTTGGGGGTCATGAAGAAGGGAGGGGGGGGTCACGAGGGAGTGACGTCACTACCTAAGCGAATTTTGCGGGTCATGAGGAAGGGGGGGGGGGGTCATGAGGGAGTGACGTCACTACCTAAGCGAATTTTGGGGTCATGAGGAAGTGACGTCACGGAAGCGACTTCCGTATCAACTATGTGGTTCGCAGGTAGTGACGTCACAAGCGGTAGACGGCGGGCCACACATGTTGACACTCTGCTGATCTAACCGACAATGGCGTTTCATAGCCTGTCTGTTACCGACCGCCTTTGCAGGAACCCCCACCACTTCCGTGACGTCACAAGCGGTAGACGGCGAGCCACACATGTTGACACTCTGCCGATCTAACCGACAATGGCGTTTCATAGCCCGTCTGTTACCGACCGCCTTCGCAGGAACCCCCACCACTTCCGTGACGTCACAAGCGGTTGCGAACCACATTTTTTTTCTTTAACGGGAATAAAACTTTCTTACCCCAACAGGATTCGAACCTCGGTCTTCCGCTTGGTAGACCATCCCATTAATCGCTTGACCAACCGACAATCTTATAAACACAGCGAACAGTTTGGTATATATCGCAAAGAATAACTCTCGCAGCTTTTGGGCGACAGGCATAAACACGTCAGCATTTAAGACGCCATTTGATTGACCCTGACATTTTTTATAAAATATGAAACCCCTTAGGAACGAACAGGAATCACGACAAAACTGCAGCGCCAGCATTTAAGACGCTATTTGATTGACCCTGACATTTTTTTTATTATACCGAGCTTGCGAAAATGCAATGCTGTGTAAATGTTTCTCGTCACGGAAGTATCGTTTCTAATATCGTGAGCGAATGAGACACTGAAAGATTAGCGACATTTTCTGGACTGCGTTTTTCTCTTTTCAACATCGATTGGTTTTTTTCTTTTTTTGCTGAGTCTGCTGTTTTGGGTAGGCTATTTAAGAACCGAGTGTGTCTATGCGGGAACACGTTTGATTCCACCCTTTTCACCGATGAAAAGACGCGCGTTATTTGTATCTGGTGACGACGAATATTGATGAAAAAATGACTGTGTCAACGTTAAAAAGTTTAGCTTGGATTCACGTTATAAATTCGTATTTGAACGATCGTTTCCCCGTCGAGCAGAGAACGGTGATAGAGCGTTTAATGCGAAACGACGTAACGAGTCGCGTATGTTTCACCTATACGAAAAGATTTAGCCAAGTCGTGGCGCGATGGCCCGCGGTCGATTCGCCGTCCACGATATTGGACATCGTCGAAACGGGTGAACGTTGCATCATTGATTGCGAATTTCTGAGAACTAGACCATCTAATTGAAGTTAAAAAAAGATTTTGTTAGCGTGGAACCGGCGATACGTGCGATCAATGATTGTTGAAAAATATGCTAGTGTTTGAAAGTGAAATATTATACCAAGCGTGCGAAAATGCAATGCTGCGTAAATGTTTCGAGACATGGATGTATCCGTTTCCAATATCGCGAGCGAATGAGACACTGAAAAAAATTAGCGGTGGTTTCTGGACTACGTTTTCTCGACACCGATTGGTTTTTTTTGCTGAGCCTGCGGTTTTTGGAAAGACTATATATGCACCACACCAAATTAGTTTTGTTCAGTCACTGATTTTGAGACAAAAAAGATGAAAATCGACGCAGCCATGGAAGAAGTTCAGAAAATTGAACGTCATTTGTGGGAACAATCTGATCGCTTAAGATTGCAGGAAGAATACCTTGTCTGGGAGGAAAGATGCAACGAATGCCTCGAGTTACTTGAAGAATATAATCGGGCAAAGCGCCCTCGATTATCGATCGGTATTCAACAATCATTGATCGCACGTATCGCGGGTCTTGAGAGTTTGAAACATTCTTTGCGAAGACGTTTCATACGTGAAGGTGCTGGACATACAAGCACTGAACTCTTGTGGCGTGAAATAGACACAGCTTTCAAGGGTCGCATTTTCACAGGTGCTGTTATCAATTCCAATTACATTGAACCTCTCAGCTTCCTCCAGGCCGCGAGGGAAATTGTGCTTGAAAAAATACGGAACGCTTTGGGAAAACATAAGTCCTTAAAAGTGAACGCTGTGTTTAATGGTGAATTTGTGACAGGTGATCAACGCTCGCGCAAAAGTGTTGGCACAAAAAATTGTGAAATCGTTTACGCAACCGATCTCGAAGAGATGTACGAGCTGTACATCGTGGAGCCCATCCTAACGTCGTTGGAAGAATTTCAGGAACGGGATAGCGGATGGGCGTTGTCGCGAATACTCAATCTTACAGTCGGTATCAACAAATTTAACCCGCTACATGCTGGGTGTCAGATCAACGTACCGAGAGAAATAGCGTTGAAGAAAGCTACAATTAATGTTCACTCCAAAGACAATGCATGCTTTGCATGGTCGGTGATTGCAGCTCTGTATCCAGCGACAGCTAACAATAACCGCCAAAGTTCGTACCCACAATACACAACTGTATTAAAATTCGAAGACATCGAGTTTCCCATGCTGCTGAATCAAATTACCCGGTTCGAAAAGTTGAACGATATTTCGATCAATGTGTATGGGTTTGAAGACATCTTCGAGAAAAAAAGAGCAAAATCATTCACATTTTTTCCACTTCGTCTCACTAATCAGAAGAGGAATCGGCATGTTAACTTGCTGTACATACAAGACCAGGCCAACAGTAGTGTGGGGCATTATGTGTGGATTAAGAACCTATCACGACTCGTTAGCGCACAATTGACCAAAAACACTCACACGAAATTCATCTGTGATCGGTATGTACAACATTTACAAAAGTAATATGGTATATCATAACACATGTAAATAAAATTGCGTTTTTTTTCAGGTGTTTACACTACTTTTATTCCAACGGAAGATTGCAGGCCCATGAAAGAGATTGTGCAAAACTGAATCGCTGCGCCATCATGTTACCTAGCGAAGATGATAAATGGCTCTCTTTCGACAACTATATGTGGAAAGAACCGCTTCCATTTGTGGTGTACGCCGACCTCGAATGCATTCTGGAGAAGACGGAAGATTGCGGGGAGGAAGATGAGATACTTCAATCACACGCATACCAGCATCACAGAGTATTTAGCATCGCATACTATGTACATTGTTCGCACGATGCATCTCTATCGGTATATCGGTCTCGTCGCGATGCGAAGTGCGTCTCATGGTTCGTCAGAGAATTAGAAAATTTAGCATATTTCGTTAAATGCGCCTTATCCAATAATATACCTATGAAACAGCTAACGAATGAACAGTGCGAAGCATTTATCAACGCAGCGCATTGCCACATTTGTGAAAAACCATTTGAGGGAAATGATATACGGGTGCGCGATCATTGCCATCTAACAGGACGATATAGAGGCCCCGCACATCAAAATTGCAATTTAAATTACAAAAATTCGTTTTGTATTCCCATAGTTTTCCACAATTTATCCGGGTACGATTCACATTTCATTATCGAAGAAATAGCTAATGCGTTTGAAGGCCATGTCGACGTATTACCAATAACTAAAGAAAAGTATATTTCATTTACAAAAAATGTTAAAGATCAGCAATCAGATTCGCGTAATTGTATTAAATTACGATTTATCGATTCGTACAAATTTTTGAATACCAGTCTCGACAAATTAGCATCTTTCCTCGACACAAACAAATTGACAATTTTACGTTCCGAATTTCAAAATCTTTCCACAGAAAATTTCATGTTGTTGACGCGAAAGGGTGTCTTTCCATACGAATACCTCGATTGCGTAGATAAATTAGACGATCTCTGCTTGCCGCCGCTCGAGTCATTCTACAGTTCGCTGACAGGCGAAACCGTATCCGAACGTGATTATGCACATGCCGAGAATGTGTGGAAGCGATTCAACATAAAAACCTTGGGTGAATACAGCGATCTGTATTTGAAAACTGATGTTTTGTTATTGGCTGATGTATTTGAAAATTTTCGAGATAGCTGCATTAAGAGCTACGGTTTAGATCCGGCATATTATTATACTTTACCAGGTTTCACGTGGGATGCTATGCTAAAGCATACAAAAATTAGATTTGAATTATTAACTGATATCGATATGGTGATGTATATCGAACGCGGTATACGCGGCGGTTTGAGCCAATGTTCCGCCAGACATGCTGAAGCCAATAACAAGTACATGCAGTCGTACGATTCATCGAATCCATCATCATACTTGATGTATTTTGATGTAAACAATTTGTATGGATGGGCAATGTGTCAACCTTTGCCATATGCCGAATTTCAATGGGTTAACGACATTGAAAACTTCGACATATCTTTGATTGCTGCTGATTCACCCATAGGTTACATTCTCGAGGTGGATCTAGAATATCCACAAAGTCTGCATGATATTCACACTGGCCTACCATTCTGTCCGACACGTGCCAAACCACCTGGCAAAAGAGATGCCAAGTTGCTTGCAACGTTACATGATAAGCAGCGTTACGTAATACATTATTATAACCTGCAGCAGTGCACGCGCCACGGTCTTCGTATTACAAAGATCCATCGCATTCTCCAATTTGCACAGTCAACATGGCTCCGCGAATACATAGAATTAAATACCCTGTTTAGAACAAATGCCACTAACGATTTTGAAAAGAATTTGTACAAATTGATGAACAACGCGGTATTCGGTAAAACAATGGAAAATGTTCGGAATCATGTAGATGTAAAACTCGTGACACATTGGGATGGACGATATGGTGCAGAGGCAATGATCGCGAAACCAAATTTCCACAGCCGCTGTGTATTTTCTGAAAACTTGGCTGCTGTGGAGTTGCGCAAAGTCATGGTGAAATTCAACAAGCCAATCTATGTGGGCATGTGCATATTAGATATATCCAAAACGTGCTTGTACGAATTTCATCGTGAGTACATGGTTCCTCAATATGGTAAAACTTGTAAATTAATGTACACAGACACCGATAGCTTAATTTATCATATTACGTGCGATAACATTTATGAAACCATGAGACGCGATATTAGCCGTTTCGACACAAGCGATTATCCGATAGAGAATAAGTATAATATCCCACTTGTAAATAAAAAGGTTCCCGGCTTGATGAAAGACGAGAACAATGGGATGATAATGACGGACTTTGTCGGGCTGAGAGCAAAAATGTATACATTCCGTATAGACGGGAAACAGGACACAAAAAAAGCGAAAGGTGTAAAAAATAACGTTGTGAGGACAACAATAACGTTTGATGATTACATGCGATGTTTGCAAGATGAAATTGCTATGAGTCGTACACAGACATGCATACGATCGAAATTACACAAAGTGTATACTATATCAGAGCGCAAAATTGCTCTCAGTCCATATGATGACAAACGGTATATCATACCCAACTCGACAGAAACATTGCCGTGGGGCCATTATCGAATTCCTTCGTAGTGTTACGTTTCGAACATAATTATTTTAGTGTTTCTCTTTCCATCAGCTGTGCTGCGGTTGATAATGCGTTAGCATTGTGAGAATTCCCTAATTAATCGCAGTACGGTCTTTGATGGTTAGTATCGCAATCAGATTTCGATCAGAGTGAAATACACGCAGGCAATTCGTAACATAGCTATAAAATTGTTTATATTCAATGTAAATAAAAGATTATATTTTTTCATTAAACAGGTTAAATTGTTTGTAATAAATGTTTATAATAAATGTTCATAATAAATGTTTATAATACATTGTCTTTATTTATCCATGAATTATTTACATTACTCAATCCTAACCATTTTACATACACCTTATTTCCTTTTCTACGCAGCACTTTCTCCACTAGGTATACATCTGGATTGGCAACGCGGTGCAATTCGTGTTCATAGAATCCTCCAGCAACGGGGTTTCCACGGGAATCTTGTAGCAGATAAGTTACAGGATTAGTTGCTTGTACCTTGACTATCTTGAACACCTCAGTGGTCCAATTTGGCGTGTAACCTTTATCGAAAACGGTTTTAAATTTGCTGATGCGTACAGACTGTCCCACGTTGAATTTCGCCGGCGCAGCAATCTTTATGTTGTTATATACAGTGTCTAAGAGCCTGTCGGAAATGGCAGGGGTGACATCACACGGTCGCATTCCAATGGTTCTGTGCTTTTGTGCATTGTACTTTCCAACTAGTCGCGGTAGCACTTTGGCCCATTTATAGGTTCCATTAAGTGTAAACTCTTTCCACATGTTATTCTTCAATGTGCGATTGAACCGTTCTACGATGGAAGCCTTCATAACCGAATATGTAGAATAATGATTAATGGCATGTTTCGTGAAAAGTTTATGCACCTCAGTGTTGTAAAATTCCTTTCCCTGATCGGTTTGTAAATTTTTCGGACATCGATTTCGAAATATCTTTCTGAACGCTTCAGCTACCTCGCCTCCACTTTTAGTCTTGAGCGGTACGCCCCATGCATATTTGGATAACACATCGATAACGGTTAATATGTACTTGTTACCACCATTTATACGCGCGTGAGGCTGCATATCTACGAGATCGGCTTGCCATAGGTCGTCATACCCATGCACTAACACTCGGCGTCGCGGAAAAATCCGTCTAGCGGGTGCATGCAGTTCCTCCACTAATTGCGTCTTCTCTTTGCTCATGTTCAGGATTTAGGATTGAACAAAAGAAATTTAAAATGCATAAAAATAATCGCATGATCCGGCCCATGAATTTTACATTGACATTGCGATTGGTACCTTGCGAATGCATTCTTGCTGGAAACTAACATCTTACAAAATATGTAAATATATTTATATCATTCGACGTATGGACTTTAACTTTTAAAGCTTTCAAAAATTGGCCCTCCATTTCTGTTCTTTGAGGTCATTGTTGCAATTGTATCGCGCATCATCTCGAGCATGTGTTCATGCATGCGATCGATTTTGGTTAGTATTTCTTCCCGCAGCTTCAAACACTTGGCATCACATGCCTTCAAAATATCCATCATTTCTTTGTCCAAGTATACCTTATTTACAGCATCAGCATCATTCGTCGGGCTTGCTAAGCGTTCTATTTTTCGGTCTCTCGCGTCGAAAGCATCACCATCGAGGCAAAGTGCGCTCCATCGCACATAATTCTTGCATGTTTCACCATCTTTATTTGACTCGTTTCGGAGCATAGCACCGAACTTGTTGATAGCCATCATGAAAAGGTACTGATGAACATGGTCTGAACGGTTTTTAATTTATAATCAATCCCGCTTCTCGGAGCTCCTCTATTATTGAAACAATTTCATTATCATGTCCGGTATGTCCAGCAGCTCGCGATGACACAAGCAAACTTATTCTATCCACTAACTCGTTGGGATCGTCCCAATGTACATAATCAATCGCATTATCGGTAACCGTCATGTTCTCCGGTAATGTATTCATCAAAATTGACTTGGGGGCAATCCCTCTTCCAGTGCGAGGTCGTATTTCAAGCAGTGATGCAATTATATGTTTATACTTGTATCCTCTGTTACTCAATGGGGGATTTGCAGCATTATGGTTGCGCCTGTGCGCATTTGTCGTCAGCAGAATACTCTTATATTTCTGTTTGTCAGCATCGGTGTATATTGTATCGTCGGGCATTCTCTTGAAAATTAGTTCGAAAAGGCCAGGCGTTCCTCTGTATTTTACATTATCGATGATTATATTATCTTCCATGTCTACGTCGAAATTCTTATCCCCAAGCATCATTGTATTTTTATCATAGTACACACCATACACGTGGTCAACCTGTTTTTTCTTATCCATGAAAAATAAGTTCAAATATTCCTGCGACAGCGGTCCGAGATTCTGAGTCAAATATGTAGCGGCTTCATCATGCTGTTCAGGATTCTCAGCAATCTCACGCATTGTCGTTTCGAGAATATTTTGTTCAAGTGTTTCTGCTTCGTCTGTCCATACTTCTTCTGCAGGAGGTTCGGAATCTGGACAAAGTCGTTTCGATAATCGATGAGGTGTTGGTTTTAAAGGTGTTTCCGCACGTACTCTTTTCAATCCGCGATACCGAGGCGTAGCGTTTAGTACAGACGGCTTCAATCCGCAATATTGGAGTGCAGCGTTAAGCATAGGTGGTTGTTCATGCCGTGGTGATGCTGAAGAGGTCTCTCCATGATATTCAGGTGTAGCATTAAACACAGGTGACTGCTGCCGATACAATGGGGATGCAGACTCTGAAGATGCCTCTTGAAGAATTGGGCTGGGAAATGGTTTTGTGTTTTCAATCAATTCTTTCAAGGGTCTTATCACAGGTTGCAAGCTATGTTCCAACACGGCATCGGTATCCATTTTTCCAGCTTTTAGTGTCAAATATTTTTTTCGTATAGCTTCACTCGTCTTGGCAATCTCTTTCGTTAACACTTCTTTTTCCCTCTTTTCATGTTTTTGTTCAACATAATTTTGCTGCATATTCAATTGGAAGCGTTTTCAAAAAAAAAACGTTCGATACCCGTTCGATTCCCGTTCGACGTTGAACGTGTACGTTCGATACCCGTTCGACACCCCGTTCTACACCCGTTCCACGTTGAACGTGTACGTTCGATACCCGTCCGATAGCCGGTCGATAGTCGTTCGACGTCGAATCGGTCCCGGTACACATTGGGTCGCATACGTGAAACGCAATGGTACCGTAAAATACTTCGATAGTTTTGGTAATCTACGCCCACCTGTGGAACTTATTGCATACTTTGGATCATCAGCAAAAATTACTTACAATCATGCACGTTTTCAAAATTTCGATCAAACCATATGCGGGCAACTGTGCATAAAATTTCTCGAGGAAAACTCATTATAAATGCACATTATCGATACATACAATTTCATTACATTCTTTACCCCTTTCGCATAAACATGACACCTTCGTCGTTGACACTAACGTTAACGGGTACGAGCAGTATGCTCACAGTCCAGTACTTTCCCTCGATCGATTTGAGCAGTCACGAATACGAATTGGGCCTCGTGGATTTTGAAACGTTTAACACGATACCGAACGTCGATGATCGCAATAATAAATTTTATTTCGGTGAAAATGACGAAGAAATTGTCATTCCCGAAGGATCTTACGAACTGGATGCAATCAATAAGTACTTGAAACGGGAAATACTGCGACGATATCCCACCGGGCATGATTCGGGGAACGACGAATATCCTCTCATCATACGTGCTAACAATAATACGATGAAGAGTGAAATATACTGCTCCTATAAGATTAATTTTGAGAAACCCAATAACATAGGATCGCTACTTGGATTTTCTGTAAATCGTATTCTCCCACCTAAAATGTGGTATGAGTCTGACGCTCCTGTGAATATCATAAGCATCAACGTGATCAGAGTGGAATGTAGCATAACATCCGGATCATACAGCAATGACAAACCCGTACACATTATTCATGAATTTTCGCCTAGGGTTCCTCCTGGATATAAGATCTCAGAAACTCCACCTCGAGTCATTTATCTTCCGATCGTCGTGCGAAGAATAGATGATTTAGAAATACGTCTGGTGGACCAAAACAATCGTCTGATTGATTTTCGCGGAGAAGAAATCACGGTTAGACTACATGTGAGACGGCGGGACCCACGCATCTACGAATAAGTGCTGTATTATGCTTGTGTATAACAAAACGGACGAACCTCTAATCGCAGCCGCTACAAAAAATACGTTCATCGATACAGTAAGTCGAACAAATTATCGTGCCACACCATCGTCGAGGAAGAACTTGAGCTTGCAGAACATACGTTTTCTACAATCGTTGGGATTTGTTGTAAAGCAATAATGTCTGACATTTTGGCCATTGGCAATACGCCAACCTCTGATAATCGTATAACTAAGATAGAAGTGCACACATATAATCCCTATGCAAATACTACTCTCGGAAATAGTGATGAAATAAGGATACCGATACATCAGCAGGATCTGTCTACGCTACCGTGCGAGAGTTTCTTGTATATTGAAGGAAAAGTCATTTTAGCAGAGGCTGCACCTGAAGGAACAAGCAACAATGTTACTCTCGATACCAATTGCGCTGCTTTCATGTTTGATGAAATTCGATATGAACTGAATGGCGTTGAAATATATCGCTGTAGAAATCCTGGAATAACGACTGCGTTAAAAACACACGTGTCTATCTCCCCCGGAAAAAGTAAAGCATTGGCCACCGCTGGCTGGTATCGTAAACTGGATGGCGCAGATTTCAATTTCTGCATACCATTCAATATGCTATTTGGCTTCGGTGAAGATTATAACAAGATTACCGTTAACGTGCGTCAAGAGTTGGTCTTAATTCGATCGCGAAACGATCTAAACGCGTTGAATGGTTCTAGTACTTTAAGGCCTAAAATCGAATTATTCAAAGTTCAGTGGCGTATGCCGCACATAAGTCTGGAAGAAGTAACCAAATTGTCGTTACTACGCGTTCTCGAGAGAGGACAAATGATACCTATGAGTTTTCGCTTTTGGGATCTATATGAATATCCACATTTACAAACAACTACGAAGCATACGTGGGCGATAAAGACTGTAACGCAATTGGAGAAACCTCGCTTCATCATATTTGCATTGCAGAATGATAGGAAGAATCAATTGGATAAGAGTGCTAATCAATTCGACGATTGTAAACTGTCAAACATACGGTTGTACCTAAATTCCGAATCGTATCCGTACGATGACCTAAACTTGGACTTTGAAAAAAATAAGTATGCGGTACTTTACGATATGTACGCAAAATTTCAAAACTCATATTATGGTAATCGATACAGTGAGCCGCTATTGGATGAATTAGAGTTCTTATCACGAGGGCCATTTGTGGTCATAGACTGCTCTCGCCAAAACGAGTCTGTTAAAAGTGCAACCATTGATGTGCGCATAGATTTCGAGTGCAGAGATAATGTGTCTGTGAACACAGCTGCTTACTGCTTAATCATACACGATCGTATAGTTGAATACAGTCCATTGACCAACGTCGTGCGCAGAATACTTTAACAAGCGGTGGGTGCATGATGGCCAATGTAACGTTCGTCGATCTACAAGGTTTCATGACGGGGTCAAACGATTTCATTGTAAAAGAAACAGCCATTTTACGGGATGGAAATAAACTATTCCACTGTATATTCGAGCCACCATTTGAATTCCATCAATTGACTGCTGCTGAAGCACGTCAGGTTCGATGGTTAACGCGCAAACATCATGGAATCGGTTGGGCGGATGGATATGTTCCATACAGAACAGCTGGAAGTTGTTTGCAACGGGCTCTGGAAAATTCGCAGCAGGTCATTGTCAGGGGATTGGAGAAGAAAAAATGGTTATGGAAATTAACTGGAATAGAAGCTCTTGATGTGGATCTGGAGGATGTTCCAAGATTATCGTTGATGCAAAAGGGATTGCATAGATGTGCATTCCATACTGGTGTATGTACCATGGAAAATGTATTTAAACTGTGTAAATTATATACTGACCGACAAGGACCATGTTTCTGAATAAAGTGTATTATTTAACAAATTTTTTACTATACCTTCGCTTATTTCATCCCACATGACACGCTCGGTGTAATATTTCACAGTGACTTCCTGTGGCCCCAAAAATGCTGACGGTGCAATTTTTTCAAATATCAAGGTCAACCAAATAGCATCTTAAATGCTGGCGCTGCAGTTTTTTATGTGCGCGTGCCTGTCGCCCCAAAGCTGTGAGAATTAGCGCGATGCCCCCCCCCCCCCATGTATTTGCTATGTTTGCACTATCAAAAATTGGAAAGAAGGGGGGGGGCGGCGGCTATAAAACGCCATTGTTGGTAAGATCGACAAAGTATCAACTATGTGGTCAGCAACCGTCAACTCTCGCGCAACGCTGCAGAATAATGAGTTCAATCCTCCGCAATTACCTACACAGTAAGTAAAAAATGCTATTCCGTATTGTTTCTTTGCAGCTGAAAAGAAATTGCCTTTCCTAATTGTTTCATTTCTTATCAGCGCTGATAATTCGGAACAGAGGATCGTGCGCGCGGTGCGTATATTGGGCAGGAGATATCCCTTGACGAATACATTCTACAAATACTTCGACATTGGGGTTCGAATTGGTGGTTGCTGCCACGTTGAGTTGGCTATAGGAGATAATCACGGCAATGAAATTCAGTTGTCTATGGCTACGTGGAAAGATTTTTTACAAAAGAGAGAAGACATTCTGCGGAACATTGCCAACTCAGGAAATGCTGTGCATGTTGGTGATATAACTGTGGAGTTCTGTCAGTTAAACGATGATGTAAAGCTTGCAAAATTATCAAATTCTACTAAGTCCATACAGATTGCCCAGAAAACGATGAGAAGAATGTTTGATTTGGAATATTGTATCGACCACATGTACTCATGGCTATCTGAAAACCTATATTCTGTACAAACAAAATATTGTAAGTTTATGCAAATAATATCTAATGTTACCGATGATTTTGCAAAAGCAATTGTGGTACATGAAGATTTTGACCGCAATTCATTAATAGACACCGAATTGTTAGCTTTAGGCTTAGATGTAATGCTAATAAAATAAAATCAAAAGGATACTCCAACATTTAATGCATGATTTACATTTCCTGTCCCGTGATTCCTGTTCGTTTCTAAGGGGTATCATATTTCATAAAAAAATGTCAGGGTCAATCAAATAGCGTCTTAAATGCTGGCGCTGCAGTTTTGTCGTGATTCCTGTTCGTTCCTAAGGGGTTTCATATTTTATAAAAAATGTCAGGGTCAATCAAATGGCGTCTTAAATGCTGACGTGTTTATGCCTGTCGCCCAAAAGCTGCGAGAGTTATTCTTTGCGATATATACCAAAATGTTCGCTGTGTTTATAAGATTGTCGGTTGGTCAAGCGATTAATGGGATGGTATACCAAGCGGTAGACCGAGGTTCGATCCTGTTGGGGTAAGAAAGTTTTTTTCCCGTTAAAGAAAAAAATGTGGTTCGCAACCGCTTGTGACGTCACGGAAGTGGTGGGGGTTCCTGCGAAGGCGGTCGGTAACAGACAGGCTATGAAACGCCATTGTCGGTTAGATCAGCAGAGTGTCAACATGTGTGGCCCGCCGTCTACCGCTTGTGACGTCACTACCTGCGAACCACATAGTTGATACGGAAGTCGCTTCCGTGACGTCACTTCCTCGTGACCCCAAAATTCGCTTAGGTAGTGACGTCACTCCCTCATGACCCCCCCCCCCCGCCAAAAAAGGGGGGGATGGCCGGGGGGGCAATGGCCGGGGGGGGCAATGGCCGGGGGGGGCAATGGCCGGGGGGGGGTGGGCAATGGCCGGGGGGCAATGGCCGGGGGGGGGCAATGGCCGGGGGGGGGGGCAATGGCCCGGGGCAATGGCCGGGGGGGGGGGCAATGGCCCGGGGCAATGGCCGGGGGGGGGGGGGTTACCCCCTCCCCCACATGGGGGGAACCACCCTGAGTTAGAAAAGACATAGTCATATATAGTAATATAACGTAATATGCAGTGATTCATTGAAAATACCTTATAATATAACGTAATATGCTGTGTATCATTGAAAATACCTTATAATATAACGTAATATGCTGTGTATCATTGAAAATACCTTATAATATAACGTAATATGCAGTGTATCATTGAAAATACCTTATAATGTAACGTAATATGCAGTGTATCAAAGAAAATAACTTATAATATATCGTAGTGTATCATTGAAAATACCTTATAATATAACGTAATATTCAGTGTATCATTGAAAATAGCTTATAATATAACGTAATATGCAGTGTATCATTGAAAATACCTTATAATATAACGTGATATTTGCAGTCTATCATTGAAAATACCTTATTATATAAGGTAATATGCAGTCTATCAATGAAAATAACTTATAATATAACGTAATACGCAGTGTATCATTGAATATAGCTTATAATATAACGTAATATGCAGTGTATCATTGAAAATACCTTATAATATAACGTAATATGCAGTCTATCATTGGAAATACCTTATAATGTAATGTAATATGCAGTGTATCATTGAAAATACCTTATAATATAACGTAATATGCAGTGTATCATTGAAAATACCTTATAATATGACGTGATATTTGCAGTCTATCATTGAAAATACCTTATTATATAAGGTAATATGCAGTCTATCAATGAAAATAACTTATAATATAACGTAATACGCAGTGTATCATTGAATATAGCTTATAATATAACGTAATATGCAGTGTATCATTGAAAATACCTTATAATATAACGTGATATTTGCAGTCTATCATTGGAAATACCTTATTATATAAGGTAATATGCAGTCTATCAATGAAAATAACTTATAATATAACGTAATACGCAGTGTATCATTGAAAATACCTTATAATATAACGTAATATACAGTGTATCATTGAAAATACTTTAGAATATATCGTAATTGTAGTGTATCATTGAAAATACCTTATAATGTAATGTAATATGCAGTGTATCATTGAAAATACCTAATAATATATCGTAATATGCAGTGTATCATTAATAATACCTTATAATATAGCATAATATGCAGTGTGTTATTGAAAATACCTTATAATGTAATGTAATATGCAGTGTATCATTGAAAATATATTATAATATAAAGTAAAATGCAGTGTATCATTGAAAATAGCTTATAATATAACGTAATATGCAGTGTATCATTGAAAATAGCTTATAATATAACGTAATATGCAGTGTATCATTGAAAATACCTTATAATATAACGTGATATTTGCAGTCTATCATTGAAAATACCTTATTATATAAGGTAATATGCAGTCTATCAATGAAAATAACTTATAATATAACGTAATACGCAGTGATTCATTGAAAATACCTTATAATGTAACGTAATATGCAGTGTATCAATGAAAATAACTTATAATATAACATAATATGCTGTGTGTTATTGAAATTACCTAATAATATATCGTAATATGCTGTGTATCATTGAAAATACCTTATAATATAACGTAATATGCAGTGATTCATTGAAAATACTTTAGAATATATCGTAATTGTAGTGTATCATTGAAAATACCTTATAATATAACGTAATATGCAATGTATCATTGAAAATACTTTATAATATATCGTAATTTGTAGTGTATCATTGAAAATACCTTATAATATAACGTAATTTGTAGTGTATCATTGAAAATATATTATAATATAAAGTAAAATGCAGTGTATCATTGAAAATAGCTTATAATATAACGTAATATGCAGTGTATCATTGAAAATAGCTTATAATATAACGTAATATGCAGTGTATCATTGAAAATACCTTATAATATAACGTGATATTTGCAGTCTATCATTGAAAATACCTTATTATATAAGGTAATATGCAGTCTATCAATGAAAATAACTTATAATATAACGTAATACGCAGTGATTCATTGAAAATACCTTATAATGTAACGTAATATGCAGTGTATCAATGAAAATAACTTATAATATAACATAATATGCTGTGTGTTATTGAAATTACCTAATAATATATCGTAATATGCTGTGTATCATTGAAAATACCTTATAATATAACGTAATATGCAGTGATTCATTGAAAATACTTTAGAATATATCGTAATTGTAGTGTATCATTGAAAATACCTTATAATATAACGTAATATGCAATGTATCATTGAAAATACTTTATAATATATCGTAATTTGTAGTGTATCATTGAAAATACCTTATAATATAACGTAATTTGTAGTGTATCATTGAAAATATATTATAATATAAAGTAAAATGCAGTGTATCATTGAAAATAGCTTATAATATAACGTAATATGCAGTGTATCATTGAAAATAGCTTATAATATAACGTAATATGCAGTGTATCATTGAAAATACCTTATAATATAACGTGATATTTGCAGTCTATCATTGAAAATACCTAATTATATAAGGTAATATGCAGTCTATCAATGAAAATAACTTATAATATAACGTAATACGCAGTGTATCATTGAAAATACCTTATAATATAACGTAATATGCAGTGTATCAATGAAAATAACTTATAATATAACATAATATGCTGTGTGTTATTGAAATTACCTAATAATATATCGTAATATGCTGTGTATCATTGAAAATACCTTATAATATAACGTAATATGCAGTGATTCATTGAAAATACTTTAGAATATATCGTAATTGTAGTGTATCATTGAAAATACCTTATAATATAACGTAATATGCAATGTATCATTGAAAATACTTTATAATATATCGTAATTTGTAGTGTATCATTGAAAATACCTTATAATATAACGTAATTTGTAGTGTATCATTGAAAATATATTATAATATAAAGTAAAATGCAGTGTATCATTGAAAATAGCTTATAATATAACGTAATATGCAGTGTATCATTGAAAATAGCTTATAATATAACGTAATATGCAGTGTATCATTGAAAATACCTTATAATATAACGTGATATTTGCAGTCTATCATTGAAAATACCTTATTATATAAGGTAATATGCAGTCTATCAATGAAAATAACTTATAATATAACGTAATACGCAGTGATTCATTGAAAATACCTTATAATGTAACGTAATATGCAGTGTATCAATGAAAATAACTTATAATATAACATAATATGCTGTGTGTTATTGAAATTACCTAATAATATATCGTAATATGCTGTGTATCATTGAAAATACCTTATAATATAACGTAATATGCAGTGATTCATTGAAAATACTTTAGAATATATCGTAATTGTAGTGTATCATTGAAAATACCTTATAATATAACGTAATATGCAATGTATCATTGAAAATACTTTATAATATATCGTAATTTGTAGTGTATCATTGAAAATACCTTATAATATAACGTAATTTGTAGTGTATCATTGAAAATATATTATAATATAAAGTAAAATGCAGTGTATCATTGAAAATAGCTTATAATATAACGTAATATGCAGTGTATCATTGAAAATAGCTTATAATATAACGTAATATGCAGTGTATCATTGAAAATACCTTATAATATAACGTGATAATTGCAGTCTATCATTGAAAATACCTAATTATATAAGGTAATATGCAGTCTATCAATGAAAATAACTTATAATATAACGTAATACGCAGTGTATCATTGAAAATACCTTATAATATAACGTAATATACAGTGTATCATTGAAAATACCTTATAATATAACGTAATATGCAGTGTATCATTGAAAATATCTTATAATACAATGTAATATGCAGTCTATCATTGGAAATACCGTATAATATAACGTAATATGCAGTGTATCATTGAAAATACCTTATAATATAACGTAATATCCAGTCTATCACTGAAAATATCTTATAATATAACGTAATATGCAGTGTATCATTGAAAATACCTTATAATATAATGTAATATGTACTGTATCATTTAAAATTCCTTATAATATAACGTAATATGCAGTGATTCATTGAGAATACCTTATAATGTAACGTAATATGCAGTGTATCAATGAAAATAACTTATAATATAACATAATATGCTGTGTGTTATTGAAAATACTTTATAATATAACGTAATATGCAGTGTATCATTGAAAATATCTTATAATACAATGTAATATGCAGTCTATCATTGATAATACCTTATAATATAACATAATATGCAGTGTGTTATTGAAAATACCTTATAATGTAATGTAATATGCAGTGTATCATTGAAAATACCTTATAATGTAATGTAATATGCAGTGTATCATTGAAAATACCTTATAATATAACGTAACATGCAGTGTATCATTGAAAATACCTTATAATATAACGTGATATTTGCAGTCTATCATTGAAAATACCTTATTATATAAGGTAATATGCAGTCTATCAATGAAAATAACTTATAATATAACGTAATACGCAGTGTATCATTGAAAATACCTTATAATATAACGTAATATACAGTGTATCATTGAAACTACTTTAGAATATATCGTAATTGTAGTGTATCATTGAAAATACCTTATAATATAACGTAATATGCAATGTATCATTGAAAATACTTTATAATATATCGTAATTTGTAGTGTATCATTGAAAATACCTTATAATATAACGTAATTTGTAGTGTATCATTGAAAATACATTATAATATAAAGTAATATGCAGTGTATCATTGAAAATACCTTATAATATAACGTAATATGCAGTGTATCATTGAAAATATCTTATAATACAATGTAATATGCAGTCTATCATTGGAAATACCGTATAATATAACGTAATATGCAGTGTATCATTGAAAATACCTTATAATATAACGTAATATCCAGTCTATCACTGAAAATATCTTATAATATAACGTAATATGCAGTGTATCATTGAAAATACCTTATAATATAATGTAATATGTACTGTATCATTTAAAATTCCTTATAATATAACGTAATATGCAGTGATTCATTGAAAATACCTTATAATGTAACGTAATATGCAGTGTATCAATGAAAATAACTTATAATATAACATAATATGCTGTGTGTTATTGAAAATACTTTATAATATAACGTAATATGCAGTGTATCATTGAAAATATCTTATAATACAATGTAATATGCTGTGTATCATTGAAAATACCTTATAATATAACGTAATATGCAGTGTATCATTGAAAATACCTTATAATGTAACGTAATATGCAGTGTATCAAAGAAAATAACTTATAATATATCGTAGTGTATCATTGAAAATACCTTATAATATAACGTAATATTCAGTGTATCATTGAAAATAGCTTATAATATAACGTAATATGCAGTGTATCATTGAAAATACCTTATAATATAACGTGATATTTGCAGTCTATCATTGAAAATACCTTATTATATAAGGTAATATGCAGTCTATCAATGAAAATAACTTATAATATAACGTAATACGCAGTGTATCATTGAATATAGCTTATAATATAACGTAATATGCAGTGTATCATTGAAAATACCTTATAATATAACGTAATATGCAGTGTATCATTGAAAATACCTTATAATATAACGTAATATGCAGTGATTCATTGAAAATTCCTTATAATATAACGTAATATGCTGTGTATCATTGAAAATACCTTATAATATAACGTAATATGCAGTGTATCATTGAAAATACCTTATAATGTAACGTAATATGCAGTGTATCATTGAAAATAACTTATAATATATCGTAGTGTATCATTGAAAATACCTTATAATATAACGTAATATGCTGTGTATCATTGAAAATACCTTATAATATAACGTAATATGCAGTGTATCATTGAAAATACCTTATAATGTAACGTAATATGCAGTGTATCATTGAAAATAACTTATAATATATCGTAGTGTATCATTGAAAATACCTTATAATATAATGTTATATGCAGTGTATGTACCACATAGTTGATACGGAAGTCGCTTCCGTGACGTCACTTCCTCATGACCCCAAAATTCGCTTAGGTAGTGACGTCACTCCCTCATGACCCCCCCCCCCCCCCCCCAAAAAGGGGGGGATGGCCGGGGGGGCAATGGCCGGGGGGGGCAATGGCCGGGGGGGGGTGGGCAATGGCCGGGGGGCAATGGCCGGGGGGGGGCAATGGCCGGGGGGGGGGCAATGGCCCGGGGCAATGGCCGGGGGGGGGGCAATGGCCCGGGGCAATGGCCGGGGGGGGGGTTACCCCCTCCCCCACATGGGGGGAACCACCCTGAGTTAGAAAAGACATAGTCATATATAGTAATATAACGTAATATGCAGTGATTCATTGAAAATACCTTATAATATAACGTAATATGCTGTGTATCATTGAAAATACCTTATAATATAACGTAATATGCTGTGTATCATTGAAAATACCTTATAATATAACGTAATATGCAGTGTATCATTGAAAATACCTTATAATGTAACGTAATATGCAGTGTATCAAAGAAAATAACTTATAATATATCGTAGTGTATCATTGAAAATTCCTTATAATATAACGTAATATGCAGTGTATCATTGAAAATACCTTATAATATAACTAATATAATATAAAAATACCTTATATCGTAATTGTAGTGTATCATTGAAAATACCTTATAAAATAACGTAATATGCAGTGTATCAAAGAAAATAACTTATAATATATCGTAGTGTATCATTGAAAATTCCTTATAATATAACGTAATATGCAGTGTATCATTGAAAATACCTTATAATATAACTAATATAATATAAAAATACCTTATATCGTAATTGTAGTGTATCATTGAAAATACCTTATAATATAACGTAATATGCAATGTATCATTGAAAATACTTTATAATATATCGTAATTTGTAGTGTATCATTGAAAATACCTTATAATATAACGTAATTTGTAGTGTATCATTGAAAATATATTATAATATAAAGTAAAATGCAGTGTATCATTGAAAATAGCTTATAATATAACGTAATATGCAGTGTATCATTGAAAATAGCTTATAATATAACGTAATATGCAGTGTATCATTGAAAATACCTTATAATATAACGTGATATTTGCAGTCTATCATTGAAAATACCTAATTATATAAGGTAATATGCAGTCTATCAATGAAAATAACTTATAATATAACGTAATACGCAGTGTATCATTGAAAATACCTTATAATATAACGTAATATACAGTGTATCATTGAAAATACCTTATAATATAACGTAATATGCAGTGTATCATTGAAAATATCTTATAATACAATGTAATATGCAGTCTATCATTGGAAATACCGTATAATATAACGTAATATGCAGTGTATCATTGAAAATACCTTATAATATAACGTAATATCCAGTCTATCACTGAAAATATCTTATAATATAACGTAATATGCAGTGTATCATTGAAAATACCTTATAATATAATGTAATATGTACTGTATCATTTAAAATTCCTTATAATATAACGTAATATGCAGTGATTCATTGAAAATACCTTATAATGTAACGTAATATGCAGTGTATCAATGAAAATAACTTATAATATAACATAATATGCTGTGTGTTATTGAAAATACTTTATAATATAACGTAATATGCAGTGTATCATTGAAAATATCTTATAATACAATGTAATATGCTGTGTATCATTGAAAATACCTTATAATATAACGTAATATGCAGTGTATCATTGAAAATACCTTATAATGTAACGTAATATGCAGTGTATCAAAGAAAATAACTTATAATATAGCGTAGTGTATCATTGAAAATACCTTATAATATAACGTAATATTCAGTGTATCATTGAAAATAGCTTATAATATAACGTAATATGCAGTGTATCATTGAAAATACCTTATAATATAACGTGATATTTGCAGTCTATCATTGAAAATACCTTATTATATAAGGTAATATGCAGTCTATCATTGAAAATACCTTATTATATAAGGTAATATGCAGTCTATCAATGAAAATAACTTATAATATAACGTAATACGCAGTGTATCATTGAATATAGCTTATAATATAACGTAATATGCAGTGTATCATTGAAAATACCTTATAATATAACGTAATATGCAGTGTATCATTGAAAATACCTTATAATATAACGTAATATGCAGTGATTCATTGAAAATTCCTTATAATATAACGTAATATGCTGTGTATCATTGAAAATACCTTATAATATAACGTAATATGCAGTGTATCATTGAAAATACCTTATAATGTAACGTAATATGCAGTGTATCATTGAAAATAACTTATAATATATCGTAGTGTATCATTGAAAATACCTTATAATATAACGTAATATGCAGTGTATCATTGAAAATACCTTATAATATAACGTAATATGCAGTGTATCATTGAAAATACCTTATAATGTAACGTAATATGCAGTGTATCATTGAAAATAACTTATAATATATCGTAGTGTATCATTGAAAATACCTTATAATATAATGTTATATGCAGTGTATGTACCACATAGTTGATACGGAAGTCGCTTCCGTGACGTCACTTCCTCATGACCCCAAAATTCGCTTAGGTAGTGACGTCACTCCCTCATGACCCCCCCCCCCCCCCCCCCCAAAAAGGGGGGGATGGCCGGGGGGGCAATGGCCGGGGGGGGCAATGGCCGGGGGGGGGGGGGTGGGCAATGGCCGGGGGGCAATGGCCGGGGGGGGGGCAATGGCCGGGGGGGGGCAATGGCCCGGGGCAATGGCCGGGGGGGGGGGCAATGGCCCGGGGCAATGGCCGGGGGGGGGGGTTACCCCCTCCCCCACATGGGGGGAACCACCCTGAGTTAGAAAAGTCATAGTCATATATAGTAATATAACGTAATATGCAGTGATTCATTGAAAATACCTTATAATATAACGTAATATGCTGTGTATCATTGAAAATACCTTATAATATAACGTAATATGCTGTGTATCATTGAAAATACCTTATAATATAACGTAATATGCAGTGTATCATTGAAAATACCTTATAATGTAACGTAATATGCAGTGTATCAAAGAAAATAACTTATAATATATCGTAGTGTATCATTGAAAATTCCTTATAATATAACGTAATATGCAGTGTATCATTGAAAATACCTTATAATATAACTAATATAATATAAAAATACCTTATATCGTAATTGTAGTGTATCATTGAAAATACCTTATAATATAACGTAATATGCAATGTATCATTGAAAATACTTTATAATATATCGTAATTTGTAGTGTATCATTGAAAATACCTTATAATATAACGTAATTTGTAGTGTATCATTGAAAATATATTATAATATAAAGTAAAATGCAGTGTATCATTGAAAATAGCTTATAATATAACGTAATATGCAGTGTATCAAAGAAAATAACTTATAATATATCGTAGTGTATCATTGAAAATTCCTTATAATATAACGTAATACGCAGTGTATCATTGAAAATACCTTATAATATAACGTAATATACAGTGTATCATTGAAAATACCTTATAATATAACGTAATATGCAGTGTATCATTGAAAATATCTTATAATACAATGTAATATGCAGTCTATCATTGGAAATACCGTATAATATAACGTAATATGCAGTGTATCATTGAAAATACCTTATAATATAACGTAATATCCAGTCTATCACTGAAAATATCTTATAATATAACGTAATATGCAGTGTATCATTGAAAATACCTTATAATATAATGTAATATGTACTGTATCATTTAAAATTCCTTATAATATAACGTAATATGCAGTGATTCATTGAGAATACCTTATAATGTAACGTAATATGCAGTGTATCAATGAAAATAACTTATAATATAACATAATATACTGTGTGTTATTGAAAATACTTTATAATATAACGTAATATGCAGTGTATCATTGAAAATATCTTATAATACAATGTAATATGCAGTCTATCATTGATAATACCTTATAATATAACATAATATGCAGTGTGTTATTGAAAATACCTTATAATGTAATGTAATATGCAGTGTATCATTGAAAATACCTTATAATGTAATGTAATATGCAGTGTATCATTGAAAATACCTTATAATATAACGTAACATGCAGTGTATCATTGAAAATACCTTATAATATAACGTGATATTTGCAGTCTATCATTGAAAATACCTTATTATATAAGGTAATATGCAGTCTATCAATGAAAATAACTTATAATATAACGTAATACGCAGTGTATCATTGAAAATACCTTATAATATAACGTAATATACAGTGTATCATTGAAACTACTTTAGAATATATCGTAATTGTAGTGTATCATTGAAAATACCTTATAATATAACGTAATATGCAATGTATCATTGAAAATACTTTATAATATATCGTAATTTGTAGTGTATCATTGAAAATACCTTATAATATAACGTAATTTGTAGTGTATCATTGAAAATACATTATAATATAAAGTAATATGCAGTGTATCATTGAAAATACCTTATAATATAACGTAATATGCAGTGTATCATTGAAAATATCTTATAATACAATGTAATATGCAGTCTATCATTGGAAATACCGTATAATATAACGTAATATGCAGTGTATCATTGAAAATACCTTATAATATAACGTAATATCCAGTCTATCACTGAAAATATCTTATAATATAACGTAATATGCAGTGTATCATTGAAAATACCTTATAATATAATGTAATATGTACTGTATCATTTAAAATTCCTTATAATATAACGTAATATGCAGTGATTCATTGAAAATACCTTATAATGTAACGTAATATGCAGTGTATCAATGAAAATAACTTATAATATAACATAATATGCTGTGTGTTATTGAAAATACTTTATAATATAACGTAATATGCAGTGTATCATTGAAAATATCTTATAATACAATGTAATATGCTGTGTATCATTGAAAATACCTTATAATATAACGTAATATGCAGTGTATCATTGAAAATACCTTATAATGTAACGTAATATGCAGTGTATCAAAGAAAATAACTTATAATATATCGTAGTGTATCATTGAAAATACCTTATAATATAACGTAATATTCAGTGTATCATTGAAAATAGCTTATAATATAACGTAATATGCAGTGTATCATTGAAAATACCTTATAATATAACGTGATATTTGCAGTCTATCATTGAAAATACCTTATTATATAAGGTAATATGCAGTCTATCAATGAAAATAACTTATAATATAACGTAATACGCAGTGTATCATTGAATATAGCTTATAATATAACGTAATATGCAGTGTATCATTGAAAATACCTTATAATATAACGTAATATGCAGTGATTCATTGAAAATTCCTTATAATATAACGTAATATGCTGTGTATCATTGAAAATACCTTATAATATAACGTAATATGCAGTGTATCATTGAAAATACCTTATAATGTAACGTAATATGCAGTGTATCATTGAAAATAACTTATAATATATCGTAGTGTATCATTGAAAATACCTTATAATATAACGTAATATGCTGTGTATCATTGAAAATACCTTATAATATAACGTAATATGCAGTGTATCATTGAAAATACCTTATAATGTAACGTAATATGCAGTGTATCATTGAAAATAACTTATAATATATCGTAGTGTATCATTGAAAATACCTTATAATATAATGTTATATGCAGTGTATGTACCACATAGTTGATACGGAAGTCGCTTCCGTGACGTCACTTCCTCATGACCCCAAAATTCGCTTAGGTAGTGACGTCACTCCCTCATGACCCCCCCCCCCCCCCCCGCCAAAAAAGGGGGGGATGGCCGGGGGGGCAATGGCCGGGGGGGGCAATGGCCGGGGGGGGGGGGCAATGGCCGGGGGGGGGGTGGGCAATGGCCGGGGGGCAATGGCCGGGGGGGGGCAATGGCCGGGGGGGGGGCAATGGCCCGGGGCAATGGCCGGGGGGGGGGCAATGGCCCGGGGCAATGGCCGGGGGGGGGGGTTACCCCCTCCCCCACATGGGGGGAACCACCCTGAGTTAGAAAAGACATAGTCATATATAGTAATATAACGTAATATGCAGTGATTCATTGAAAATACCTTATAATATAACTTAATATGCTGTGTATCATTGAAAATACCTTATAATATAACGTAATATGCTGTGTATCATTGAAAATACCTTATAATATAACGTAATATGCAGTGTATCATTGAAAATACCTTATAATGTAACGTAATATGCAGTGTATCAAAGAAAATAACTTATAATATATCGTAGTGTATCATTGAAAATTCCTTATAATATAACGTAATATGCAGTGTATCATTGAAAATACCTTATAATATAACTAATATAATATAAAAATACCTTATATCGTAATTGTAGTGTATCATTGAAAATACCTTATAATATAACGTAATATGCAATGTATCATTGAAAATACTTTATAATATATCGTAATTTGTAGTGTATCATTGAAAATACCTTATAATATAACGTAATTTGTAGTGTATCATTGAAAATATATTATAATATAAAGTAAAATGCAGTGTATCATTGAAAATAGCTTATAATATAACGTAATATGCAGTGTATCATTGAAAATAGCTTATAATATAACGTAATATGCAGTGTATCATTGAAAATACCTTATAATATAACGTGATATTTGCAGTCTATCATTGAAAATACCTTATTATATAAGGTAATATGCAGTCTATCAATGAAAATAACTTATAATATAACGTAATACGCAGTGATTCATTGAAAATACCTTATAATGTAACGTAATATGCAGTGTATCAATGAAAATAACTTATAATATAACATAATATGCTGTGTGTTATTGAAATTACCTAATAATATATCGTAATATGCTGTGTATCATTGAAAATACCTTATAATATAACGTAATATGCAGTGATTCATTGAAAATACTTTAGAATATATCGTAATTGTAGTGTATCATTGAAAATACCTTATAATATAACGTAATATGCAATGTATCATTGAAAATACTTTATAATATATCGTAATTTGTAGTGTATCATTGAAAATACCTTATAATATAACGTAATTTGTATTGTATCATTGAAAATATATTATAATATAAAGTAAAATGCAGTGTATCATTGAAAATACCTTATAATATAACGTAATATGCAGTGTATCATTGAAAATAGCTTATAATATAACGTAATATGCAGTGTATCATTGAAAATACCTTATAATATAACGTGATATTTGCAGTCTATCATTGAAAATACCTTATTATATAAGGTAATATGCAGTCTATCAATGAAAATAACTTATAATATAACGTAATACGCAGTGATTCATAGAAAATACCTTATAATGTAACGTAATATGCAGTGTATCAATGAAAATAACTTATAATATAACATAATATGCTGTGTGTTATTGAAATTACCTAATAATATATCGTAATATGCTGTGTATCATTGAAAATACCTTATAATATAACGTAATATGCAGTGATTCATTGAAAATACTTTAGAATATATCGTAATTGTAGTGTATCATTGAAAATACCTTATAATATAACGTAATATGGAATGTATCATTGAAAATACTTTATAATATATCGTAATTTGTAGTGTATCATTGAAAATACCTTATAATATAACGTAATTTGTAGTGTATCATTGAAAATATATTATAATATAAAGTAAAATGCAGTGTATCATTGAAAATAGCTTATAATATAACGTAATATGCAGTGTATCATTGAAAATAGCTTATAATATAACGTAATATGCAGTGTATCATTGACAATACCTTATAATATAACGTGATATTTGCAGTCTATCATTGAAAATACCTAATTATATAAGGTAATATGCAGTCTATCAATGAAAATAACTTATAATATAACGTAATACGCAGTGTATCATTGAAAATACCTTATAATATAACGTAATATACAGTGTATCATTGAAAATACCTTATAATGTAATGTAATATGCAGTGTATCATTGAAAATACCTTATAATATAACGTAACATGCAGTGTATCATTGGAAATACCGTATAATATAACGTAATATGCAGTGTATCATTGAAAATACCTTATAATATAACGTAATATCCAGTCTATCACTGAAAATATCTTATAATATAACGTAATATGCAGTGAATCATTGAAAATACCTTATAATATAATGTAATATGTACTGTATCATTTAAAATTCCTTATAATATAACGTAATATGCAGTGATTCATTGAGAACACCTTATAATGTAACATAATGTGCTGTGTGTTATTGAAAATACCTTATAATATAACGTAATATACAGTGTATCATTGAAAATACTTTATAATAAGTAGGTAGGCTAGGGGGATTCTGGACCAAGTTCATTGACCTTTCGAGGCAGACCTAACCCGGGGGGGCTCCCCCCCTCCCCCTCCCTCCCCCTCCCCTGTGGGGAGGGGTTTTTTCGGGGGTCACCCCCAGACCGAACCCAGCGGTCTTTTTCGGGGGTCACCCCCAGACCGAACCGAGCGGTCTTTTTCGGGGGTCACCCCCAGACCGAACCGAGCGGTCTTTTTCGGGGGTCACCCCCAGACCGAACCGGGCGGTCTTTTTCGGGGGTCACCCCCAGACCGAACCGAGCGGTCTTTTTCGGGAGTCACCCCCAGACCGAACCGAGCGGTCTTTTTCGGGGGTCACCCCCAGACCGAACCGGGCGGTCTTTTTCGGGGGTCACCCCCAGACCGAACCGAGCGGTCTTTTTCGGGAGTCACCCCCAGACCTAACCGGGGCGGTCTTTTTCGGGGGTCACCCCCAGGCGCCATCTTTTTTTTCGGGGTCACCCGCGGTCTTTTTTTCGGGGGGTCCGCGGGGGGATCGCGAATTTTTTCGGGGGTCAAGTCCTGATTTTTTCGCGAATGTTTTTCGGGAGAGTGACGTCACAAAGGATAGGAGTGGAGGTAGGTGGATTTTTGTGACGTCACAGCGGTATCCTCTCGCGCACGAACCGCATACTTTGGCGATCTAACCGAGAATGATGGAACAGACGCCTCTCAGACCCCGCCCGTTCTTTCCTGCAGTGGTGGTGGGGGAAGTCGTTTTGCAGAGTAATCAGTTTGTATGCCCCTTTGACATCAGGGAATCTCGCATTTTTTTGCAACCCAGCACTTTGCTGAGTAATCAGTTTGTTATACCCCCCTTTGAAATCTCGGCAAACACACCCGACCAAATATTATAACTTCTTTTAAGACGCTATTTGATTGACCCTGACATTTTTTTATGTAATATGATACCCCTTGGGAACGAATAGGAATCTCGGGGACAGGAAATGTAAATCATGCATTAAATGTCAAAGAAATATCCTTTTGAAATTATTATAACTTCTTTTAAGACGTTATAAATATATTTACATATGTTTAAAGATGTCAGTCTCTAGCGAGAATGTATTCACGAGAAACCAATCGCAGATCGTGATTTTGTTTAATACAATTTTAAATCTCTTTTGTTCAAATCCTGAACATGAGCAAAGAGAAGACGCAATTAGTGGAGGAACTGCATGCTCCCGCCAGACGGATTTTTCCACGACGTCGAGTTTTAGTGCATGGGTATGACGATCTGTGGCAAGCCGATCTCGTAGATATGCAGCCTCATGCGCGTATAAATGGCGGTAACAAGTACATATTAACGGTTATCGATGTGCTATCCAAATATGCTTGGGGCATGCCACTCAAGACTAAAAGTGGAGGTGAGGTAGCTAAAGCGTTCACAAAGATATTTCGCAATCGTTGTCCAAAAAATTTGCAAACCGATCAAGGAAAGGAATTTTATAACAATGAGGTGCAAAAACTCTTGACGAAACACGGTATTAGGCATTATTCTACGTATTTGATTATGAAGGCTTCCTTCGTAGAACGGTTCAATCGTACATTGAAGAATACCATGTGGAAAGAGTTTACACTTAATGGAACCTATAAATGGGTCGATGCGCTACCGCGACTAGTTGCAAAGTACAATGCGCAAAAGCACAGAACTATTGGAATGCGACCGTGTGATGTCACCCCTGCCATTTCCGACAGGCTCTTAGACACCGTATATAACAACATAAAGATTGCCGCGCCGGCGAAATTCAGTGTGGGTCAGTCTGTACGCGTCAGCAAATTTAAAACCGTTTTTGATAAAGGTTACACACCAAATTGGACCACTGAGGTGTTCAAGATAGTCAAGGTACAAGCAACTAATCCGGCGACATATCTGCTGCAAGATTCCCGTGGAAACCCCGTTGCTGGAGGATTCTACGAATATGAGCTGCATCGCGTTGCCGATCCAGATGTATACTTAGTGGAGAAAGTGTTGCGCAGAAAAGGAAATAAGGTGTATGTAAAATGGCTAGGATTGAGTAATGTGAACAATTCGTGGATAAACAAAGACAATTTATTATAAACAACTTAGCCTGTTCAAATAAAAAACACAATCTTCTATTTACATTGAATATTAACAATTTTTATAGTTACAAAGGAATCCGATAATGACCCCATGGTAGCGTTTCCGTCGAGTTGGGTATGATATACCGTTTGTCATCGTATGGACTCAGAGCAATTTTTCGTTCTGATACTTATTTTTACAAGACAATTGGTAAAAAATTAAAATAATACTTTTTCCAGTGGTGCGGTCTCCTTTTTTATCCTGTTTAAAAAATATTTTCAATTAATAAATATTACAAAAACGTTTTTATTCATTTTTTCTTTAAAAAAATTTTTTTACCTCGATTTCCGCACACGTCTGTACCTCATTGATGGAAATATTGATCAGCATGTATCTTTTAAATAATCGATTAACCATGTACGAAATGTTTGGATTTCGCGGAGATAACAATGGCGTGGTTTTGTAGTGTGTCGTTTTGCGTAACAGTGAAGTCGACACGGTATGTCAGCAATTTGGTACACGGGATCGCGAACTAATACATCATATTTTGGACAACCAAAATTTTCTAAATTTATTGATGTTATGTCTAATTTTCCAAGAATGTCTCTCTCGAAACACCCGCCTTTGTACGCTACGACGGGGTTCGATTGATCGCGCACAAAATTTTTTATGACATTGACTACGTCGTCCTGTTGATATCTTTCAAAACTAAAATCCGTAAATGGAATCCCATGTACGAAATTGCTGACATACCATGCCGACTTTTTGTCCGCCTCGCTTAAACGATGAAAGTTTTTCCCCAGATGAAATTCGGCGAGTTCGAATGAGCCGTCGCAAACATTAATAATGGCTAATTCTTTGGGGAAAAATTTCTTTTCGACAACGAATCCATCCATATCGATTATTTGTGTGATTTGATGAGCCATCTAAAAAATGTTTCCAACCACTGATTTCGTTTTAAAAAATTTTTTAAAATTTATTGTACTTACGATTGAGTGTACTATAAATCCGCAGACGGTGATATAACTTAGCATGGGACTGCGAAGAGCATTTTATAACAAACTTCACATCCCTACTCGATACAATTACTACCACAGTTGTTGTCCGGATAGATTTCGGTAGTAGAGATAATGTGCCAGTCGACACATCTGCATACGATATATTTCATTACATAAAAAAATGTCAGGGTCAATCAAATAACGTCTTAAATGCTGTTTTAAAAGAAGTTGTAATATTTCGCCGGATGTGTCGAGATTCCCTGACTCCTATCATTACAAAAACTGATTACTCAGCAAACTTATTTCTTAGCTTAAAAGAAGTTATAATATTTAACCCGCAAGTACTCCGGCTAAAAAAGTAAAAAACTGGTTTTGGAATTAAAAAATTGTATATTTTTTCATTTATTTATTAAAAATCTTAATTGTCATTTCCATGCACAATATAATCATGTAAAAATATTGATATTCGGGTCTTGCGCGCGTCACTGCCGAGTAAAATTTAATTCGACGTAACCTTGCAATTTATGGACTTCAGCCATTATTTCTCGCCGCAGCTTCGAACACATGACGTCACATTTTTTTTCTGCTTCATTAGACATTTTTAAAATTGTTTTACGTGTTTCCTTGAAGATGCGCTCCTCCAATCGATTTAATGTTTTCAGAATATGCGCCATTTCCTTGTCCAAGCATGCCTTATTCACTGCATCGGCATCGTTCGTCGGGTATGCCAAACCTCCAAGCTTTCGGTCTCTCGCGTCGAAAGCGTCGCCATTGAGACAAAGCGCACTCCGTCTCACGTAATTCTTGCATGTTACATCATCCTTATTTGACTCGTTTCGCAATGTAACACCGAACTTGTTGATTGACATCGTGAAACTGTTGAACACGTTCAAAACCATCTTTAATTTATAATCAGACCCGCTTCTCGGAGCTCCTCTATGATTAACATGATTTCGTTATCATGGCCTGTATGTCCAGCAGCTCGCGATGACGCAAGCAATCTTATTCTATCCACTAACTCGTTGGGATCATCCCAATGTACATAATCAATCGCATTATCGGTAACCATCATGTTCTCCGGTAATGTATTCATCAAAGTTGACTTGGGGGCAAACCCTCTTCCTGTGCGAGGTCGTGTTTCAAGCAGTGATGCAATTACATGTTTATACTTGTATCCTTTGTTACTCAATGGGGGATTTGCAGCACTATGGTTGCGCCTGTGCGCATTTGTCGTCAGCAGAATACTCTTATATTTCTGTTTGTCAGCATCGGTGTATATCGTATCGTCGGGCATTCTCTTGAAAATTAGTTCGAAAAGGCCAGGCGTTCCTCTGTATTTTACATTATCGATGATTATATTATCTTCCATGTCTACGTCGAAATTCTTATCCCCAAGCATCAATGTATTTTTATCATAGTACACACCATACACGTGGTCAACCTGTTTTTTCTTATCCGTGATAAATAAGTTCAAATATTCCTGCGACAGCGGTCCTAGATTTTGAGTCAAATATGTAGTGGCTTCATCATGCTGTTCGGGATTCTCAACAATCTCACGCATTGTCGTTTCGAGAATATTTTGTTCAAGTGTTTCTGCTTCGTCTGTCCATACTTCTTCTGCAGGAGGTTCGGAATCTGGGCAAAGTCGTTTCGATAATCGATGAGGTGTTGGTTTTAAAGGTGTTTCCGCACGTAATCTTTTCAATCCGCGATACCGAGGCGTAGCGTTTAGCGGCTTTAATCCGCAATATTGGAGTGCAGCGTTAAGCACGGGCGGCTGATGCAATGGGGACTCTGAAGAGGTCTCTCCATGATATTCAGGTGTAACGTTAATCACGGGCAATTGCTGTTTGGATGTCGACTCTGAAGATGTCTCTTCAGGAATTGGGCTGGGAAATGGTTTTGTGTTTTCAATCAATTCTTTCAAGGGTCTTATCACAGGTTGCAAGCTATGTTCCAACACCGCATCGGTATCCATTTTTCCGACCTTTAGCGCTAAGTATTTTTTTCGTATAGCTTCGCTCGTCTTGGCAATCTCTTTTGTTAACACTTCTTTTTCCATCTTTTGTTCAACAGAATTTCGACCCATGCTCGATTAGAAACGTTTTAACACTGTTCTACAACCGTTCGATCTCGTTCAATGCCCGTTCGACAACCGTTCGATGTCGTTCAATGCCCGTTCGACAACCGTTCTACGTTGAACGTGCACGTTCAACACCCCGTTCGACAACCGTTCAATGCCGTTCGACACCCGTTTGATGTTCGTTCGATGCCGTTCGACAACTGTTCGACACCCGTTCGATGCCCGTTCAATGTTGTTCGACAACCGTTCGACACCCGTTCAATCACGTCACAGGTTGGCAGCCGAATGATGTAGTTATAATACGACATAGTCATTAAATCCTCGTCGATAGCGACCTCTATGCATAGGACTATCCTTGTCTATAACCACAAATCCATAGTTTTGTTGCCAACATTTTGCACACAGTTTGTTAAATTGTCCAAACGTCATATCGGTATTTACGTGATCGTCATACACATGGCGTAAATTCATGTTGTCCTGTTTGAATAGTAGTAAGAGATTGGTATTATCGCGAATCAGGTGCTTTGGAATTCTTGCATACGATTGGCATAGATACAGACTGTCCACTTTTGAATGTCTACCCATGGAAAAGTACTCTCTAATCACATCCTGCTTATCGCACGCCACATCATCAAATATAAATATAGAATTTGGTAGAGCTTCATTAGGTGGAACGACGTCGCTATTGTTTGAAAAAGGAAAGTAGCCAACATTCTCTACGGATGAGAGCAGCTTTTCCAAATATTGGTATTTTGGCTGTTGCAGCGATTTTGAATATACATACACGTTTTCGAATCGCATACCATTAGGGCTTTCCAACAAGCTAATGACGACATTAGTTTTCCCACAATTGGAAGGGCCACACACTATACCGCGTACAGTGTTAGGTAATAATGGTCCATGTCTCAGAACATGATGCATAATATTATCAAACTTTCTGTCTGAAAACACTCGAATTTTCACAGGCTGCCTTACGAACCGCATCGCAGCTGTTGCAACAATAACATATAAGCGGGGTATGGGAAATATTTATACAAACGCGATCCAGAGATATCAATCAGTCCATAAATGACTTTCGTACTGGCGACACATTGACGGACCACCTATGAAACAGGATCGTTACTCGCGCATACGGCGGCAGGGAGCAGGACTTCTAAATACCCTAATAAATAAATTGCCGTTTGAGTTACATATACCAGGATATCAATTTTGTGGGCCCGGCACACGTTTGCAGGAACGCTTGGCTCGCGGCGATTGTGGCATAAATCCATTAGACTCGGCCTGTAGAGAACACGACATTGCATACTATCAAAACAAAGATTTGACGAATCGTCACAAGGCAGATCAAATTTTAGCTGATCGAGGACGTCAACGCATAACTGCGAAGGACGCTACGTTAGGCGAGAAGACTGTTGCGACAGCTGTTTGGGCTGCGATGAAAGCTAAGTCGAAGCTTGGGATGGGGCTCAAGAAAAAAAAGGATAGTGGTAAGAAGAAGAAGACGCGAGTTCTACCGATAGCAAAGCGAGGTGGTTTCCTACCGTTCCTCTTACCTGCATTGTCAGCTATAGGGGCGTTGACGGGCGGTGCTGCTGGCGTAGCGAAGGCTGTGAACGATGCCAAGGCTGCGCGAAAACAGTTGGAGGAATTGCAACGTCATAACCATGCTATGGAAGGTCGCGGAATTTATCTCGCACCCTACAAGAAGGGTACCGGTTTAAGGAAAAAAAAAAGTTCAATCCATGAAAAACTAGGGACACAGCCGATGACAAATGTTCAGCTTGAGGATATAGGAAGAAAGAATATACCATATTTTCGCGGAGTATACATGCGCGATAGTCTTCCGGCGAGAGCAAATGTAAATGAGAGCGGTATAGTAAACTTGGACGATAGTATCGGTCCGGGAACACATTGGGTCGCATACGTGAAACGCAATCGTACCGTAAAATATTTTGATAGCTTTGGTAATCTACGTCCACCTGTGGAACTTATTGCATACTTTGGATCATCCGCAACAATTACTTACAATCATGCACGTTTTCAAAATTTCGATCAAACCATATGCGGGCAACTGTGTGTAAAATTTCTCGAGGAAAACTCATTATAAATGCACATTACCGACAAGTACAATTTCATTACATTCTTTACCCCTTTCGCATAAACATGACGCCCTCGTCGTTGACACTGACGTTAACGGGTAAGAGCAGCATGCTCGCAGTCCAATACTTTCCCGCGATAGATTTGAGTGGTCATGAATACGAACTAGGTCTCGTGGATTTTGAAACGTTTAACACGATAGCGAACGTCGATGCTCGCAACAATAAATTTTATTTTGGTGAAAATGACGAAGAAATTGTCATTCCCGAAGGATCTTACGAACTGGATGCAATCGATAAGTACTTGAAACGGGAAATACTGCGAAGATATCCCAACAGGCATGATTCGGGGAACGATGAATACCCTCTCGTCATACGTGCTAATAATAATACGATGAAGAGTGAAATATACTGCTCCTATAAGATTAATTTTGAGAAACCTAATAACATAGGATCGCTACTTGGATTTTCTGCAAACCGTATTCTCCCACGTAAAATGTGGCATGAGTCTAACGCTCCTGTGAACATCATAAGCATCAACGTGATCAGAGTGGAATGCAGCATAACAGCTGGTTCGTACAGTAATGACAAACCTGTACACATTATTCACGAATTTTCACCTAGGGTTCCTCCAGGATATAAGATCTCAGAAACGCCACCGCGAGTCATTTACCTTCCTATCGTCGTGCGGATAATAGACGATTTAGAAATACGTCTGCTTGACCAAAATAATCGTCTGATCGATTTTCGTGGAGAAGAAATCACTGTTAGACTAGATGTAAGACGGCGAGATCCCCGCTCCTACGAATAAGTGTTGTATTATGCTTGTGTATAACAAAGCGAACGAACCTCTAATTCCGACTGCTGCAACAAATACATTCATCGACACAGTAAGTCGGGCAAATTATCGTGTCACACCATCGTCGAGGAGGAACCTGCTGAGCTTGCAGAACGTGCGTTTTCTACAATCGTTGGGATTTGTTGTAAAGCAATAATGTCTGACATTCTGGCCATTGGCAATACACCGACCTCCGATAATCGTATAACCAAGATAGAAGTGCACACGTATAATCCCTATGCAAATACTACTCTCGGAAATAGCGATGAAATAAGAATACCGATACAGCAGCAAGATCTGTATACGCTACCGTGCGAGAGTTTCTTGTACATTGAAGGAAAAGTTATTTTAGCAGAGGCTCCACCTGAAGGAACAAGCAACAATGTTACTCTCGATACCAATTGTGCTGCTTTCATGTTTGATGAAATTCGATATGAACTAAATGGCGTTGAAATAGATCGCTGTAAAAATCCTGGAATAACGACTGCGTTAAAAACACACGTGTCCATCTCCCCCGGAAGAAGTAAAGCATTGGCCACCGCTGGCTGGTATCGTAAACTGGATGGCGCAGATTTCAATTTCTGTATACCATTCAATATGCTCTTTGGCTTCGGTGAAGATTATAACAAGATAACCGTTAATGTGCGTCAAGAGTTGGTCTTAATTCGATCACGAAACGATCTAAACGCGTTGAATGGTTCTAGTATTTTAAGACCTAAAATCGAATTATTCAAAGTTCAGTGGCGAATGCCGCACATAAGTCTTGAAGAAGTAACCAAATTGTCGTTACTACGCATTCTCGAGAGAGGACAAATGATACCTATGAGTTTTCGCTCTTGGGATCTATACGAATATCCACATTTACAAACAACGACGATGCATACGTGGGCCATCAAGACTGTAACACAACTGGAGAAACCACGCTTCATCATATTCGCATTGCAGAATGATAGGAAGAATCAATTGCATAAGACTGCTAATCAATTCGACGATTGTAAACTGTCAAACATACGTTTGTACCTAAATTCGGAATCATACCCATACGATGACCTAAACTTGGACTTTGAAAAAAATAAGTATGCGGTACTTTACGATATGTAAAGATATGAATTAGAGTTCTTATCACGTGGCCCATTTGTGGTCATAGACTGCTCTCGTCAAAACGAGTCTGTTAAAAGTGCTACAATTGATGTCCGCATAGATTTCGAATGCAGAGATAATGTGCCAGTCAACACAGCTGCATACTGCTTGATTATACATGATCGTATAGTCGAGTACAGCCCGTTGACCAACGTAGTGCACAGAATACTTTAACAAGCGGCGATGGTTCATCTAACGTTTGTCGATGTACAAGGGTTCAAAATCGAGTCAAACGAATTCATTGTAAAAGAAGCGGCCATTTTACGGGATGGAAATAAACTATTGCACTGGATATTCGAGCCACCATTTCGGTTCCACTGATTGACTGCTGCCGAAACACGTCAGGTTCGATGGCTAACAAGAAAACATCATGGAATCGGGTGGATGGACGGATATGTTCCATACAAAGAAGCTGGAAGCTGTTTGAAACTAGCCCTGGAAAATACACAGCAGGTCATTGTCAAGGATTGGAAAAGAAAAAATGGCTGTGGAAATTAACTGGAATCGAGGCTCTTGATGTTGATCTAGAGATCCTAGGATCCAAGATTGTCGATGTTGCAAAAGGGGCTGCATAGATGTGCATTCCATACTGGCGTATGTGCCGTGGAAAATGTATTTAAACTGTGTAAAATATATAATGATCAATAAGAACCATATTTTTGAATAAAGAATATTATTTAACAAAATTTTTTTCCGTATTTCTTAAAATGGTATAATATTTCACCCAATGTTGCCGACAAAATGCGCAGTTTGTGGTATAACATTACAAAAAATGATTACTCGGCAATAAGAATTTTTGGTATCATATTTCACCGGATGTGTTTGCCTCGTGCCGAGATTCCTTGCTGTGTTTGCATTTTTTCAAAAAGGGAAGGGGGGGGGGGGGTAGAGAGAGGCTATAAAACGCCATTGTTGGTTGGATCGACAAAGTATCAACTATGTGGTCCGCAACCGTCAACTCTCGCGCTACGCTGCAGAATAATGAGTTCAATCCTCCGCAATTACACACACAGTAAGTACTCTGGCTACCGCTAAAAATGCTATTCAGTATTGTTTCTTTGCAACTGAAAAAAAATGCATTTCATAATTGCTTCTTTTCTTATCAGCGCTGATAATTCGGAACAGAGGATCGTGCGCGCGGTGCGTATATTGGGCAGGAGATATCCCTTGACGAATACATTCTACAAATACCTTGACATTGGAGTCCGAATTGGTGGTTGCTGTCACGTCGAGTTGGCTATAGGAGACAATCACGGCAATGAAATTCAACTGTCTATGGCTACCTGGAAAGATCTTCTTCGAAAGAAGGAAGACATTCTGTGGAACATTATCAACTCAGGGAATGCTGTGCATGTTGGTGATATAACTGTGGAGTTTTGTCAGTTAAACGATGATGTAAAGCTTGTAAAATTATCAAATTCGACTAAGTGCATACATATTGCCCAGAAAACGATGAGAAGATTGTTTGATTTAGAATTTTGTATCGATCACATATAGTCTTGGCTATCCGAGAACCTATTCTGTGTACAAACTAAATATTGTAAGTTTATGTGTAAGAATAATATAAGTATGCATGTCATGTGACTGAATGTGAGTGTGCATGTATGTTTAACTGTTATATATGTTTTTATTGATTTATATGTTATATATATTTTTATTGATTTACGTTGTGTTAATGTTTTGTCAGATGAATGTTCTACACGTTGTGATTTTGTTAAAATAAAAATAGTCCTCTACGAGCGATCGACGAAATATCACGTCGTGTCAATTCCGTGTCATTTCTGTATTTCTGTGTCAACTCCTTACAATTTTTAGAAGTGGGATAAAGACAGCTATTTAGTAATTTCAATTTCAAACGGTTTTATGCGAAATATTATGTAAAATTATGTAAAATTATGTAAAATTTCATACCGTATCGTTTTAAAATGAGTTGTTCTCTTACGGTACCGGAACTAAAAGAGAAGCTGAAAGCCAAGAATTTGCAATCGACCGGTACGAAGGCCGAACTGATAAAACGTTTGTTGGGTGCTGGTGCCACACTGGAAAAATTAGCTATGACGGATAACGGCTGCACGGAATCGGTTCCCGGGACGAGCGAGCTGGTAGATGAGATTACTGTACGCGAATTAGATGTTATGAGGAGAGAACGAGATATTGTTGCACGAGAGAACGAATTGCTTAGGAGAGAATTGGCGTTATTACGGACGACGCCAAACTCGGAAACAAGCACGGGACGGACGAGAGTGAAAAAATGGCAAGAGTTGAAAGACATAGTGGGTGAGTTTGGTGGAAACAGCAAGGACTTCGACCGTTGGGAGAAACAGGTGAGAGGACTCCTGTCGACGTACGAGTTGGACAACCACCAAGCGAAAGCTCTAGTCTGTAGCAGGTTGACGGGTCGTGCATTGAAATGGTATCACTCGAGAATCGACTGCGTAGAATTAGGCACCGATGAGCTTTTGAAGGAGTTGAAGAGATTGTACGGGCAACAACTCGATCTTTTATGTTTGAGACGCGAGCTCGAAGCCAGGAAGTGGGTAGTGGAAGAATCTTTTGCCGATTACGTACACGACAAGACAATCCTTGCAAACCGAGTACCAGTTTCGGGAACAGAATTACTTAGCTACATCGTCGACGGTATACCAAATAGGGAGTTGCAAATACAAGCTAAGGTGCAATGTTACGAGTCCGTGGACGAAATACTGACGGCTTTCACGAACGTTAAATTACCACCTGGACGACCGCGACTATCCGAGGGAATTTCGCTCTCGAGAAAAATCACACCGTCCGATAGATCCAGTATACCTTTAACAGACCCTTTGGCAGTCGGATCGCGAAGATCACCCCCGACGGAGGGACGAGAATCAACGAACACCGAGCGAAGATGGGGACGAGAATCAACGAACACCGAGCGAAGATGTTTCAACTGTAACGAGCCAGGTCACTTCTCAGCTAATTGTATGAGGCCAGCAAGAGAGAGGGGATCCTGTTTCACATGCGGACAGATGGGTCATCGAGCGAGTCAATGCAACAAACAGACAACGAAGGGCGACGTCGACGTCAATTTTATCGCACACAGACGAAAAGAAGACGATGACTTTCGGCGAGCGGTAGAAGTACAGATAAGTAGCAAAATCGGTAGTGTCAGTACAAAACTAAACGCACTTATTGATTCGGGGAGCCCGATTTGTTTTATTAAAGAGAGTTGCATTCCGAGAGCGTGTTTTACAACTGATCGTGATTCAGATAGATTTCATGGAATTAACGGTAGCGACTTAAATGTATTAGGAAAGACCCAAGCCACAATTATTTATGATGCAGAAAAATATTATGTTACGTTAAGAATTGTACCGGATGAAACAATGAAAAACCCATTAATTTTAGGACGCGATTTCATGAAAATTGCCAAATTATCGTTGAGTAGAGAAGAAACGGTGGAACACAACGATATAACTGACATTATGAACATTGAGGTAGATCAGGATAACACGGGTATTAGTGCCGACGACATGCGTTTCGACGAAAACCTTTCGACCGAAATAAAGACACGACTTCGGGAATTGTTTAATAAAACGTACATTAACGTACAGAGACCAGCAAAACCAAACGTAGAAAACACGATGAAATTAACAATTACGAGTGACAAACCTTTTTCATTTTCACCTCGTAGATTATCATATGATGAGAAAAATAAATTGCGTTGTATCCTCGACGGACTATTAGAAAGAGGGATAATTAGGGAGAGCATGTCCGAGTACGCGTCTCCTATCGTTCTAACGAAGAAGAAGAACGGAGAAATTAGAATGTGCGTAGACTTCCGCACATTGAATAAAATCACGCTCCGCGATAATTTTCCATTGCCATTGATCGAAGACCAATTAGATTTACTCGAGGGGAAAAAGTATTTCACGACGCTCGATTTAAAAGATGGATTTTTCCATATTAAGATGGACGAAACCTCAGTTAAATTTACATCTTTCGTAACGCCTTTCGGACAATACGAATACACCAGGATGCCATTCGGGTTAAAAGGCGCACCTCTTAAATTTCAACGCTACGTCACTGAGATCTTTAAAGACCTAATCAACGAAGGAGAAATATCTGTTTATCTCGACGATTTCCTGATCGCGACAGAGACTATAGAAAAGCATTTTGAAATCTTAGGGAAAGTATTTAAATTACTCACAGCAAATCTTTTGAATTTACGCTTAGATAAATGCAGATTTCTTCAAACCAAACTAGATTATTTGGGTTACACGGTAACAAGTGAGGGAATCAGGCCAACGGAACAAGGCCTCGAGGCAGTAAAAAAATTCCCTCTACCACGAAACATTCGAGAGGTACAAGGATTTTTAGGTCTGTGTTCATATTTTCGGAAATTCGTTGAAGGCTTTTCCATCCTTGCGAAGCCCTTGTACGATTTGACGAGGAAAGATACGAAGTTTCAATTAGGCGAGAAAGAAACACAAGCGTTTGAGACGCTTAAGACTCGATTATTAAGCGCGCCGATATTAAGTATTTATTCTCCTCGAGACGAGACCGAGTTGCATTGTGATGCGAGCGCGTCGGGGTTCGGTGCTATCCTATTACAAAGGAAAACCGATAAAAAGCTACATCCAGTCTTTTATTTTTCTAAACGAACGACCGAGATTGAATCGCGCTATCACAGTTTCGAGTTAGAGACTCTAGCAATCGTTTCTGCCCTCCGCCGTTTCCGAACGTATTTACTAGGAATAAAATTTAAGATACTTACAGACTGTCAAGCCCTTAGTCTAACGTTAAATAAAAAAGAAACCAATCCTCGAATAGCACGATGGGTGCTTGAAATGCAAAATTACGACTATGTGCTAGAACATAGGGCCGGCTCGCGTATGCTCCACGTAGACTCCTTAAGTCGTCAGATTTTGGTGATTGAAGACAATTCATTCGATAGAAACTTAGCGCTATGCCAAGACGACGATAAAGAAATCGAGAAAATCCGTACGGAGCTAGAAACCTCGGAAAGTAAATTGTACGAAATGAGGAACGGTCTGGTGTATCGAAAGCATCAGGATAAAATTTTGTTTTACGTACCGAGTATTTTAGAATCGAGCATTATGTATAAATATCACAACGAGATGGGACACGTCGGAATTGAGAAAACACTTCGAAACATTACAGATAGTTATTGGTTCCCAAATATGAAATCCAAAATCGAGAAACACATTCGCGGCTGTTTGAAATGTATCGCATATACGCCGAACTACGGAAAGTTAGAAGGTACCTTATACTGTATACCGAAAGGGGATACACCCTTTGATACGTTGCATGTCGATCATTTAGCTCCTGTTTCGAGATCGCACAAATCGCGTTACAATTATATATTTGTTATAGTCGACGCGTTTACCAAATATATAAAGATATATCCCACTAAAACAACAAATACCACCGACCTTATAAAATGTCTTAAGTCGTATTTCGAGCATTATAGTCGACCACTGCGTATCATTTCGGACAGAGGAAGTTGTTTTACATCCCGAAAATTCGAAGAGTTCATAAAAGAATATAATATAAGACACGTTGTAATTGCGACCGCTTCCCCTCAGGCGAACGGGCAGGTAGAAAGATATAACCGCACAATTTTGCCGATGATCGCTAAATTAATGAGTGAGCGTGGTGTGGTATGGCACAATGTATTACGAGATGTTGAATTTGCGTGCAATAATACTGTTTGTAAGTCTACCGACAAGAGTCCGAGTGTGTTGCTATTTGGTATGCAACAGCGTGGTGAGGTCGTAGATGGGTTGCGCGATATCTTGGAAATCAGTGGAAAGATTAGTATTATTTCCCGAGATTTGAACAGGCTCCGAAAAGAAGCTAGTGAACAGATTCGAAAAAATCAGGAGTCGCAAAAACGCACTTTCGATAAAAAACATAAGGCCCCAAATAAATATAGGGTTGGAGATAAGGTACTTATCAGGAATTACGACTCCACTCCAGGAGTATCATTAAAAATGATTCCGCGATTCAAAGGACCGTACGAGATCGATCGCGTATTGCGAAACGATCGATATATAATCAAAGAAGTAGAGGGCTTCCAGTTATCACAAACGCCATATCATGGGACATGGGAAGCCGCTAACATGCGACCGTGGCGACCATCACATTAAATTTCCACTTTGTACGTTATTTTTATGTTCGGAATTGTTCTACTTTAAAATAATTAACATTATATTTTCAGTTATATGCGTTATGTTCATGTTTAGAATTGTTCTATTTTACATCAAGTGTAATTAGCGAGTATCTTTAAGACACAGGATTTCGATAAATCGAGACGATTTGTCATCAGGATGGCCGAGGTGGCCATCAAGGTGGCCATCAAGGTGGTGCGGGAAATTCGGGATACATGGTGTAAGGTTGTAAACTGTAAATAGCTGTAAAAGTTGTAAACTGTAAATCGACAGTCCGCAGGTATTATATTTTTCGTGTTGCGCCATCCGATATATTTGTTATACATATTCCAATAAATCGGGACGATTTGTCGTCAGGACGGCCGAATTGTAAGAATAATATAAGTATGCATGTCATGTGACTGAATGTGAGTGTGCATGTATGTTTAACTGTTATATATGTTTTTATTGATTTATATGTTATATATATTTTTATTGATTTACGTTGTGTTAATGTTTTGTCAAATGAATGTTCTACACGTTGTGATTTTGTTAAAATAAAAATAGTCCTCTACGAGCGATCGACGAAATATCACGTCGTGTCAATTCCGTGTCATTTCTGTATTTCTGTGTCAACTCCTTACATATGCAAATAATATCTAATGTTACCGATGATTTTGCAAAAGCCATTGCAGAACATGACGATTTTGAACGCAATTCATTAATAGACACTGAATTGTTAGCTTTAGGCTTAGATGTAATGCTAATAAAATAAAATCAAAAGGATATTTCTTTGACATTTAATGCATGATTTACATTTCCTGTCCCCGAGATTCCTGTTCGTTCCCAAGGAGTATCCTTGACCCCGACAAAATGTCAGGGTCAATCAAATAGCGTCTTAAAAGAAGTTATAATATTTGGTCGGGTGTGTTTGCCGAGATTTCAAAGGGGGGTATAACAAACTGATTACTCAGCAAAGTGCTGGGTTGCAAAAAAATGCGAGATTCCCTGATGTCAAAGGGGCATACAAACTGATTACTCTGCAAAACGACTTCCCCCACCACCACTGCAGGAAAGAACGGGCGGGGTCTGAGAGGCGTCTGTTCCATCATTCTCGGTTAGATCGCCAAAGTATGCGGTTCGTGCGCGAGAGGATACCGCTGTGACGTCACAAAAATCCACCTACCTCCACTCCTATCCTTTGTGACGTCACTCTCCCGAAAAACATTCGCGAAAAAATCAGGACTTGACCCCCGAAAAAATTCGCGATCCCCCCGCGGACCCCCCGAAAAAAAGACCGCGGGTGACCCCGAAAAAAAAAGATGGCGCCTGGGGGTGACCCCCGAAAAAAAGACCGCCCCGGTTAGGTCTGGGGGGTGACTCCCGAAAAAGACCGCCCCGGTTAGGTCTGGGGGTGACTCCCGAAAAAACCGCCCCGGTTAGGTCTGGGGGTGACTCCCGAAAAAGACCGCCCCGGTTAGGTCTGGGGGTGACTCCCGAAAAAGACCGCCCCGGTTAGGTCTGGGGGTGACTCCCGAAAAAGACCGCCCCGGTTAGGTCTGGGGGTGACCCCCGAAAAAGACCGCTCGGTTCGGTCTGGGGGTGACCCCCGAAAAAACCCCTCCCCACAGGGGTGGGGGAGGGAGGGGGAGGGGGGGGGGGGAGCCCCCCCCGGGTTAAGTCTGCCTCGAAAGGTCAATGAACTTGGTCCGGAATCCCCCTAGCCTACCTACTATAATATATCGTAATTGTAGTGTATCATTGAAAATACCTTATAATACAATGTAATATGCAGTGTATCATTGAAAATACCTTATAATATATCGTAATTTGTAGTGTATCATTGAAAATAGCTTATAATATAACGTAATATGCAGTCTCCCATTGAAAATACATTATAAAATAATGTAATATGCAGTGTATCATTGAAAATAACTTATAATATAATGTAATATGCAGTGTATCATTGAAAATACCTTATAATATAATGTAATATGCAGTGTATCACTGAAAATACTTTATAATATAACGTAATATGCAGTGATTCATTGAAAATACATTATAATGAAACGTAATATTTGCAGTCTGTCATTGAAAATACCTTCTAATATAACGTAATATGCAATCTATCATTGAAAATACCTTATAATATAACGTAATATGCAATGTATCATTGAAAATACTTTATAATATATCGTAATTTGTAGTGTATCATTGAAAATACCTTATAATATAACGTAATTTGTAGTGTATCATTGAAAATACCTTATAATATAAAGTAATATGCAGTGTATCATTGAAAATAGCTTATAATATAACGTAATATGCAGTGTATCATTGAAAATACCTTATAATATAACGTGATATTTGCAGTCTATCATTGAAAATACCTTATTATATAAGGTAATATGCAGTCTATCAATGAAAATAACTTATAATATAACGTAATACGCAGAGTATCATTGAAAATACCTTATAATATATCGTAATTTGTAGTGTATCATTGAAAATAGCTTATAATATAACGTAATATGCAGTCTCCCATTGAAAATACCTTATAATGTATTGTAATATGCAGTGTATCATTGAAAATACCTTAAAATATATCGTAATTTGTAGTGTATCATTGAAAATACCTTATAATATAACGTAATTTGTAGTGTATCATTGAAAATATATTATAATATAAAGTAATATGCTGTGTATCATTGAAAATAGCTTATAATATAACGTAATATGCAGTGTATCATTGAAAATACCTTATAATATAAGGTAATATGCAGTGTATCATTGAAAATACCTTATAATACAATGTAATATGCAGTCTATCATTGGAAATACCATATAATATAACGTAATATGCAGTCTATCATTGAAAATACCTTATAATATAACGTAATATGCTGTGTATCATTGAAAATACCTTATAATATAACGTAATATGCAGTGATTCATTGAAAATACCTTATAATATAACGTAATATGCTGTGTATCATTGAAAATACCTTATAATATAACGTAATATACAGTCTATCACTGAAAATACCTTATAATATAACGTAATATGCAGTGTATCATTGAAAATACCTTATAATGTAATGTAATATGTACTGTATCATTTAAAATTCCTTATAATATAACGTAATACGCAGAGTATCATTGAAAATACCTTATAATATATCGTAATTTGTAGTGTATCATTGAAAATAGCTTATAATATAACGTAATATGCAGTCTCCCATTGAAAATACGTTATAATCTATTGTAATATGCAGTGTATCATTGAAAATACCTTAAAATATAACGTAATATGCAGTGTATCATTGAAAATACCTTATAATATAACGTAATATGCAGTGTATCATTGAAAATACCTGATAATGTAACGTATTATGCAGTGTATCATTGAAAATACCTTATTATATAAGGTAATATGCAGTCTATCAATGAAAATACCTTATAATGTAACGTAATATGCAGTGTATCATTGAAAATACCTTATACTATAACATAATATGCTGTATTATTGACATTACCTAATAATATATATGGTAATATGCAGTGTATCATTGATATTACCTTATAATATAACATAATATGCAGTGTATCATTGAAAATACCTTATAATATAACGTAATTTGTAGTGTATCATTGAAAATATATTATAATATAAAGTAATATGCAGTGTATCATTGAAAATAGCTTATAATATAACATAATATGCAGTGTATCATTGAAAATACCTTATAATATAACGTAATATGCAGTGTATTATTGAAAATACCTTATAATACAATGTAATATGCAGTCTATCATTGGAAATACCATATAATATAACGTAATATGCAATCTATCATTGAAAATACCTTATATTATAACGTAATATGCAATGTATCATTGAAAATACTTTATAATATATCGTAATTTGTAGTGTATCATTGAAAATACCTTATAATATAACGTAATTTGTAGTGTATCATTGAAAATACCTTATAATATAAAGTAATATGCAGTGTATCATTGAAAATAGCTTATAATATAACGTAATATGCAGTGTATCATTGAAAATACCTTATAATATAACGTGATATTTGCAGTCTATCATTGAAAATACCTTATTATATAAGGTAATATGCAGTGTATCAATGAAAATAACTTATAATATAACGTAATACGCAGAGTATCATTGAAAATACCTTATAATATATCGTAATTTGTAGTGTATCATTGAAAATAGCTTATAATATAACGTAATATGCAGTCTCCCATTGAAAATACCTTATAATGTATTGTAATATGCAGTGTATCATTGAAAATACCTTAAAATATATCGTAATTTGTAGTGTATCATTGAAAATACCTTATAATATAACGTAATTTGTAGTGTATCATTGAAAATATATTATAATATAAAGTAATATGCTGTGTATCATTGAAAATAGCTTATAATATAACGTAATATGCAGTGTATCATTGAAAATACCTTATAATATAAGGTAATATGCAGTGTATCATTGAAAATACCTTATAATACAATGTAATATGCAGTCTATCATTGGAAATACCATATAATATAACGTAATATGCAGTCTATCATTGAAAATACCTTATAATATAACGTAATATGCTGTGTATCATTGAAAATACCTTATAATATAACGTAATATGCAGTGATTCATTGAAAATACCTTATAATATAACGTAATATGCTGTGTATCATTGAAAATACCTTATAATATAACGTAATATACAGTCTATCACTGAAAATACCTTATAATATAACGTAATATGCAGTGTATCATTGAAAATACCTTATAATGTAATGTAATATGTACTGTATCATTTAAAATTCCTTATAATATAACGTAATACGCAGAGTATCATTGAAAATACCTTATAATATATCGTAATTTGTAGTGTATCATTGAAAATAGCTTATAATATAACGTAATATGCAGTCTCCCATTGAAAATACGTTATAATCTATTGTAATATGCAGTGTATCATTGAAAATACCTTAAAATATAACGTAATATGCAGTGTATCATTGAAAATACCTTATAATATAACGTAATATGCAGTGTATCATTGAAAATACCTGATAATGTAACGTATTATGCAGAGTATCATTGAAAATACCTTAAAGTATAACGTAATATGCAGTGTATCATTGAAAATACCTTATAATATAACGCAATATGCAGTGTATCATTGAAAATACCTTATAATATAACGTAATATAAAGTGTATCATTGAAAATACCTTAAAATATAACGTAATATGCAGTGTATCAATGAAAATACCTTAAAATATAACGTAATATGCAGTGTATCATTGAAAATACCTTATAATGTAATGTAATATGCAGTGTATCATTGAAAATACCTTATAATATATCGTAATTTGTAGTGTATCATTGAAAATAGCTTATAATATAACGTAATATGCAGTGTATCATTGAAAATACCTTATAATATAACGTAATATGCAGTGTATCATTGAAAATACCTTAAAATATAACGTAATATGCAGTGTATCATTGAAAATACCTTAAAATATAACGTAATATGCAGTGTATCATTGAAAATACTTTATAATATAACGTAATATGCAGTGTATCATTGAAATTACCATATAATATATCGTAATATGCAGTGTATCATTGAAAATACCTTATAATATAACGTAATATGCAGTGTATCATTGAAAATACCTTATAATATAACGTAATATGCAGTGTATCATTGGAAATACCATATTATATATCGTAATATGCAGTGTATCATTGAAAATACCTTATAATGTATTGTAATATGCAGTGTATCATTGAAAATACCTTATAATATAACGGAATATGCAGTCTACCATTGAAAATACATTATGAGATAATGTAATATGCAGTCTGTCATTGAAAATACCTTATAATATAACGCAATATGTAGTGTATCATTGAAAATACCTTATAATATAACATAATATGATGTGTGTTATTGAAATTACCTTATAATATATCGTAATATGCAGTGTATCATTGATAATACCTTATAATATAACGTAATATGCAGTGTATCATTGAAAATACCTTATAATACAATGTAATAAGCAGTGTATCATTGAAAATACCTTATAATGTATTGTAATATGCAGTGTATCATTGAAAATACCTTAAAATATAACGTAATATGCAGTGTATCATTGAAAATACCTTAAAATATAACGTAATATAAAGTGTATCATTGAAAATACCTTATAATATAACGTAATATACAGTGTATCATTGGAAATACCATATAATATATCGTAATATGCAGTGTATCATTGAAAATACCTTATAATATAAAGTAATATGCAGTGTATCATTGAAAATACCTTATAATATATCGTAATTTGTAGTGTATCATTGAAAATAGCTTATAATATAACGTAATATGCAGTGTATCATTGAAAATACCTTATAATATAACGTGATATTTGCAGTCTATCATTGAAAATACCTTATTATATAAGGTAATATGCAGTGTATCAATGAAAATAACTTATAATATAACGTAATACGCAGAGTATCATTGAAAATACCTTATAATATATCGTAATTTGTAGTGTATCATTGAAAATAGCTTATAATATAACGTAATATGCAGTCTCCCATTGAAAATACCTTATAATGTATTGTAATATGCAGTGTATCATTGAAAATACCTTAAAATATATCGTAATTTGTAGTGTATCATTGAAAATACCTTATAATATAACGTAATTTGTAGTGTATCATTGAAAATATATTATAATATAAAGTAATATGCTGTGTATCATTGAAATTACCATATAATATATCGTAATATGCAGTGTATCATTGAAAATACCTTATAATATAACGTAATATGCAGTGTATCATTGAAAATACCTTATAATATAACGTAATATGCAGTGTATCATTGGAAATACCATATTATATATCGTAATATGCAGTGTATCATTGAAAATACCTTATAATGTATTGTAATATGCAGTGTATCATTGAAAATACCTTATAATATAACGGAATATGCAGTCTACCATTGAAAATACATTATGAGATAATGTAATATGCAGTCTGTCATTGAAAATACCTTATAATATAACGCAATATGTAGTGTATCATTGAAAATACCTTATAATATAACATAATATGATGTGTGTTATTGAAATTACCTTATAATATATCGTAATATGCAGTGTATCATTGATAATACCTTATAATATAACGTAATATGCAGTGTATCATTGAAAATACCTTATAATACAATGTAATAAGCAGTGTATCATTGAAAATACCTTATAATGTATTGTAATATGCAGTGTATCATTGAAAATACCTTAAAATATAACGTAATATGCAGTGTATCATTGAAAATACCTTAAAATATAACGTAATATAAAGTGTATCATTGAAAATACCTTATAATATAACGTAATATACAGTGTATCATTGGAAATACCATATAATATATCGTAATATGCAGTGTATCATTGAAAATACCTTATAATATAAAGTAATATGCAGTGTATCATTGAAAATACCTTATAATATATCGTAATTTGTAGTGTATCATTGAAAATAGCTTATAATATAACATAATATGCAGTCTCCCATTGAAAATACCTTATAATGTATTGGAATATGCAGTGTATCATTGAAAATACCTTATAATATAACGTGATATTTGCAGTCTATCATTGAAAATACCTTATTATATAAGGTAATATGCAGTCTATCAATGAAAATAACTTATAATATAACGTAATACGCAGTGTATCATTGAAAATACCTTATAATATAACGTAATTTGTAGTGTATCATTGAAAATATATTATAATATAAAGTAATATGCAGTGTATCATTGAAAATAGCTTATAATATAACGTAATATGCAGTGTATCATTGAAAATACCTTATAATATAACGTAATATGCAGTGTATCATTGAAAATACCTTATAATACAATGTAATATGCAGTCTATCATTGGAAATACCATATAATATAACGTAATATGCAGTCTATCATTGAAAATACCTTATAATATAACGTAATATGCAATGTACCATTGAAAATACTTTATAATATATCGTAATTTGTAGTGTATCATTGAAAATACCTTATAATATAACGTAATTTGTAGTGTATCATTGAAAATACCTTATAATATAAAGTAATATGCAGTGTATCATTGAAAATAGCTTATAATATAACGTAATATGCAGTGTATCATTGAAAATACCGTATAATATAACGTAATATGCAGTCTCCCATTGAAAATACATTATAAAATTATGTAATATGCAGTGTATCATTGAAAATACTTTATAATATATCGTAATTTGTAGTGTATCATTGAAAATACCTTATAATATAACGTAATACGCAGTGTATCATTGAAAATACCTTATAATATAAGGTAATATGCAGTGTATCATTGAAAATACCTTATAATACAATGTAATATGCAGTCTATCATTGGAAATACCATATAATATAACGTAATATGCAGTCTATCATTGAAAATACCTTATAATATAACGTAATATGCAATGTACCATTGAAAATACTTTATAATATATCGTAATTTGTAGTGTATCATTGAAAATACCTTATAATATAACGTAATTTGTAGTGTATCACTAAAAATACCTTATAATATAAAGTAATATGCAGTGTATCATTGAAAATAGCTTATAATATAACGTAATATGCAGTGTACCATTGAAAATAGCTTATAATATAACATAATATGCAGTGTATCATTGAAAATACCTTATAATATAACGTAATATGCAGTGTATTATTGAAAATAACTTATAATATAACGTAATACGCAGAGTATCATTGAAAATACCTTATAATATATCGTAATTTGTAGTGTATCATTGAAAATAGCTTATAATATAACGTAATATGCAGTCTCCCATTGAAAATACCTTATAATGTATTGTAATATGCAGTGTATCATTGAAAATACCTTAAAATATAACGTAATATGCAGTGTATCATTGAAAATACCGTATAATATAACGTAATATGCAGTCTCCCATTGAAAATACATTATAAAATAATGTAATATGCAGTGTATCATTGAAAATAACTTATAATGTAATGTAATATGCAGTGTATCATTGAAAATACCTTATAATGTAACATAATATGCTGTGAATCATTGAAAATACCTTATAATATAACGTAATATGCAGTGTATCATTGGATATACCATATAATATATCGTGATATGCAGTGTATCATTGATAATACCTTATAATATAACGTAATATGCAGTGTATCATTGACAATACCTTATAATATAACGTAATATGCAGTGTATCACTGAAAATACCTTATAATATAACGTAATATGCGGTGTATCCGTGAAAATACCTTATAATATAACTTAATATGCAGTGTATCATTGAAAAAACCTTATAATATAACGTAATATGATATATATCATTAAAAATACCTTATAAAATAACGTAATATGCAGTATACCATTGAAAATACTTATAATATAACGTAATATGCAGTGTATCATTGAAAATACCTTATAATATACCGTAATTTGTAGTGTATCAATGAAAATACCTTATAATATAACGTAATATGCAGTGTATCATTGAAAATACCTTATAATATATCGTAATTTGTAGTGTATCATTATAAATACCTTAGAATATATGGTAATTCTAGTCTATCAATGAAAATACCTTATAATATAACGTAATATGCAGTGTATCATTGAAAATACCTTATAATATATCGTAATTTGTAGTGTATCATTGAAAATACCTTATAGTATAACGTAATATGCAGTGCATCATTGAACAAACCTTATAATATAACGTAATATGCAGTGTATCATTGAAAATACCTTATAATATAACGTAATATGCAGTGTATCATTGAAAATACCTTATAATATATCGTAATTTGTAGTGTATCATTGAAAATACCTTATAGTATAACGTTATATGCAGTGCATCATTGAAAAAACCTTATAATATAACGTAATATGCAGTGTATCATTGAAAATACCTTATAATATAACGTAATATGCGGTGTATCCGTGAAAATACCTTATGATATAACGTAATATGCAGTGTATCATTGAAAATACCTTAGAATATATGGTAATTCTAGTCTATCAATGAAAATACCTTATAATATAACGTAATATGGAGTGTATCAGTGAAAATACCTTATAATATATAGTAGTTTATCATTGAAAATACCTTATAATATAACGTAATATGCAGTGTATCATTGAAAATACCTTAGAATATATGGTAATTCTAGTCTATCAATGAAAATACCTTATAATATAACGTAATATACAGTGTATCATTGAAAATACTTTATAATATATCGTAATTTGTAGTGTATCATTGAAAATACCTTATAGTATAACGTTATATGCAGTGCATCATTGAAAAAACCTTATAATATAACGTAATATGCAGTGTATCATTGAAAATATCTTATAATATAACGTAATATGCGGTGTATCCGCGAAAATACCTTATGATATAACGTAATATGCAGTGTATCATTGAAAATACCTTAGAATATATGGTAATTCTAGTCTATCAATGAATATACCTTATAATATATAGTAGTTTATCATTGAAAATACCTTATAATATAACGTAATATGCAGTGTATCATTGAAAATACCTTAGAATATATGGTAATTCTAGTCTATCAATGAAAATACCTTATAATATAACGTAATATGCAGTGTATCATTGAAAATACTTTATAATATATCGTAATTTGTAGTGTATCATTGAAAATACCTTATATATAACGTAATTTGTAGTGTATCATTGAAAATACCTTATAATATAAAGTAATATGCAGTGTATCATTGAAAATAGCTTATAATATAACGTAATATGCAGTGTATCATTGAAAATACCGTATAATATAACGTAATATGCAGTCTCCCATTGAAAATACATTATAAAATTATGTAATATGGAGTCTATCAATGAAAATAACTTATAATATAACGTAATACGCAGAGTATCATTGAAAATACCTTATAATATATCGTAATTTGTAGTGTATCATTGAAAATAGCTTATAATATAACGTAATATGCAGTCTCCCATTGAAAATACCTTATAATGTATTGTAATATGCAGTGTATCATTGAAAATACCTTAAAATATAACGTAATATGCAGTGTATCATTGAAAATACCGTATAATATAACGTAATATGCAGTCTCCCATTGAAAATACATTATAAAATAATGTAATATGCAGTGTATCATTGAAAATAACTTATAATGTAATGTAATATGCAGTGTATCATTGAAAATACCTTATAATGTAACATAATATGCTGTGAATCATTGAAAATACCTTATAATATAACGTAATATGCAGTGTATCATTGGATATACCATATAATATATCGTGATATGCAGTGTATCATTGATAATACCTTATAATATAACGTAATATGCAGTGTATCATTGACAATACCTTATAATATAACGTAATATGCAGTGTATCACTGAAAATACCTTATAATATAACGTAATATGCGGTGTATCCGTGAAAATACCTTATAATATAACTTAATATGCAGTGTATCATTGAAAAAACCTTATAATATAACGTAATATGATATATATCATTAAAAATACCTTATAAAATAACGTAATATGCAGTATACCATTGAAAATACTTATAATATAACGTAATATGCAGTGTATCATTGAAAATACCTTATAATATACCGTAATTTGTAGTGTATCAATGAAAATACCTTATAATATAACGTAATATGCAGTGTATCATTGAAAATACCTTATAATATATCGTAATTTGTAGTGTATCATTATAAATACCTTAGAATATATGGTAATTCTAGTCTATCAATGAAAATACCTTATAATATAACGTAATATGCAGTGTATCATTGAAAATACCTTATAATATATCGTAATTTGTAGTGTATCATTGAAAATACCTTATAGTATAACGTAATATGCAGTGCATCATTGAACAAACCTTATAATATAACGTAATATGCAGTGTATCATTGAAAATACCTTATAATATAACGTAATATGCAGTGTATCATTGAAAATACCTTATAATATATCGTAATTTGTAGTGTATCATTGAAAATACCTTATAGTATAACGTTATATGCAGTGCATCATTGAAAAAACCTTATAATATAACGTAATATGCAGTGTATCATTGAAAATACCTTATAATATAACGTAATATGCGGTGTATCCGTGAAAATACCTTATGATATAACGTAATATGCAGTGTATCATTGAAAATACCTTAGAATATATGGTAATTCTAGTCTATCAATGAATATACCTTATAATATAACGTAATATGCAGTGTATCAGTGAAAATCCCTTATAATATATAGTAGTTTATCATTGAAAATACCTTATAATATAACGTAATATGCAGTGTATCATTGAAAATACCTTAGAATATATGGTAATTCTAGTCTATCAATGAAAATACCTTATAATATAACGTAATATGCAGTGTATCATTGAAAATACTTTATAATATATCGTAATTTGTAGTGTATCATTGAAAATACCTTATAATATAACGTAATTTGTAGTGTATCATTGAAAATACCTTATAATATAAAGTAATATGCAGTGTATCATTGAAAATAGCTTATAATATAACGTAATATGCAGTGTATCATTGAAAATACCGTATAATATAACGTAATATGCAGTCTCCCATTGAAAATACATTATAAAATTATGTAATATGCAGTGTATCATTGAAAATACTTTATAATATATCGTAATTTGTAGTGTATCATTGAAAATACCTTATAATATAACGTAATACGCAGTGTATCATTGAAAATACCTTATAATATAACGTAATATGCAGTGTATCATTGAAAATACCTTATAATACAATGTAATATGCAGTCTATCATTGGAAATACCATATAATATAACGTAATATGCAGTCTATCATTGAAAATACCTTATAATATAACGTAATATGCAATGTACCATTGAAAATACTTTATAATATATCGTAATTTGTAGTGTATCATTGAAAATACCTTATAATATAACGTAATTTGTAGTGTATCATTATAAATACCTTAGAATATATGGTAATTCTAGTCTATCAATGAAAATACCTTATAATATAACGTAATATGCAGTGTATCATTGAAAATACCTTATAATATATCGTAATTTGTAGTGTATCATTGAAAATACCTTATAGTATAACGTAATATGCAGTGCATCATTGAACAAACCTTATAATATAACGTAATATGCAGTGTATCATTGAAAATACCTTATAATATAACGTAATATGCAGTGTATCATTGAAAATACCTTATAATATATCGTAATTTGTAGTGTATCATTGAAAATACCTTATAGTATAACGTTATATGCAGTGCATCATTGAAAAAACCTTATAATATAACGTAATATGCAGTGTATCATTGAAAATACCTTATAATATAACGTAATATGCGGTGTATCCGTGAAAATACCTTATGATATAACGTAATATGCAGTGTATCATTGAAAATACCTTAGAATATATGGTAATTCTAGTCTATCAATGAAAATACCTTATAATATAACGTAATATGGAGTGTATCAGTGAAAATACCTTATAATATATAGTAGTTTATCATTGAAAATACCTTATAATATAACGTAATATGCAGTGTATCATTGAAAATACCTTAGAATATATGGTAATTCTAGTCTATCAATGAAAATACCTTATAATATAACGTAATATACAGTGTATCATTGAAAATACTTTATAATATATCGTAATTTGTAGTGTATCATTGAAAATACCTTATAGTATAACGTTATATGCAGTGCATCATTGAAAAAACCTTATAATATAACGTAATATGCAGTGTATCATTGAAAATATCTTATAATATAACGTAATATGCGGTGTATCCGCGAAAATACCTTATGATATAACGTAATATGCAGTGTATCATTGAAAATACCTTAGAATATATGGTAATTCTAGTCTATCAATGAATATACCTTATAATATAACGTAATATGCAGTGTATCAGTGAAAATCCCTTATAATATATAGTAGTTTATCATTGAAAATACCTTATAATATAACGTAATATGCAGTGTATCATTGAAAATACCTTAGAATATATGGTAATTCTAGTCTATCAATGAAAATACCTTATAATATAACGTAATATGCAGTGTATCATTGAAAATACTTTATAATATATCGTAATTTGTAGTGTATCATTGAAAATACCTTATAATATAACGTAATTTGTAGTGTATCATTGAAAATACCTTATAATATAAAGTAATATGCAGTGTATCATTGAAAATAGCTTATAATATAACGTAATATGCAGTGTATCATTGAAAATACCGTATAATATAACGTAATATGCAGTCTCCCATTGAAAATACATTATAAAATTATGTAATATGGAGTCTATCAATGAAAATAACTTATAATATAACGTAATACGCAGAGTATCATTGAAAATACCTTATAATATATCGTAATTTGTAGTGTATCATTGAAAATAGCTTATAATATAACGTAATATGCAGTCTCCCATTGAAAATACCTTATAATGTATTGTAATATGCAGTGTATCATTGAAAATACCTTAAAATATAACGTAATATGCAGTGTATCATTGAAAATACCGTATAATATAACGTAATATGCAGTCTCCCATTGAAAATACATTATAAAATAATGTAATATGCAGTGTATCATTGAAAATAACTTATAATGTAATGTAATATGCAGTGTATCATTGAAAATACCTTATAATGTAACATAATATGCTGTGAATCATTGAAAATACCTTATAATATAACGTAATATGCAGTGTATCATTGGATATACCATATAATATATCGTGATATGCAGTGTATCATTGATAATACCTTATAATATAACGTAATATGCAGTGTATCATTGACAATACCTTATAATATAACGTAATATGCAGTGTATCACTGAAAATACCTTATAATATAACGTAATATGCGGTGTATCCGTGAAAATACCTTATAATATAACTTAATATGCAGTGTATCATTGAAAAAACCTTATAATATAACGTAATATGATATATATCATTAAAAATACCTTATAAAATAACGTAATATGCAGTATACCATTGAAAATACTTATAATATAACGTAATATGCAGTGTATCATTGAAAATACCTTATAATATACCGTAATTTGTAGTGTATCAATGAAAATACCTTATAATATAACGTAATATGCAGTGTATCATTGAAAATACCTTATAATATATCGTAATTTGTAGTGTATCATTATAAATACCTTAGAATATATGGTAATTCTAGTCTATCAATGAAAATACCTTATAATATAACGTAATATGCAGTGTATCATTGAAAATACCTTATAATATATCGTAATTTGTAGTGTATCATTGAAAATACCTTATAGTATAACGTAATATGCAGTGCATCATTGAACAAACCTTATAATATAACGTAATATGCAGTGTATCATTGAAAATACCTTATAATATAACGTAATATGCAGTGTATCATTGAAAATACCTTATAATATATCGTAATTTGTAGTGTATCATTGAAAATACCTTATAGTATAACGTAATATGCAGTGCATCATTGAAAATACCTTAGAATATATGGTAATTCTAGTCTATCAATGAATATACCTTATAATATAACGTAATATGCAGTGTATCAGTGAAAATCCCTTATAATATATAGTAGTTTATCATTGAAAATACCTTATAATATAACGTAATATGCAGTGTATCATTGAAAATACCTTAGAATATATGGTAATTCTAGTCTATCAATGAAAATACCTTATAATATAACGTAATATGCAGTGTATCATTGAAAATACTTTATAATATATCGTAATTTGTAGTGTATCATTGAAAATACCTTATAATATAACGTAATTTGTAGTGTATCATTGAAAATACCTTATAATATAAAGTAATATGCAGTGTATCATTGAAAATAGCTTATAATATAACGTAATATGCAGTGTATCATTGAAAATACCGTATAATATAACGTAATATGCAGTCTCCCATTGAAAATACATTATAAAATTATGTAATATGCAGTGTATCATTGAAAATACTTTATAATATATCGTAATTTGTAGTGTATCATTGAAAATACCTTATAATATAACGTAATACGCAGTGTATCATTGAAAATACCTTATAATATAACGTAATATACAGTGTATCATTGAAAATACCTTATAATACAATGTAATATGCAGTCTATCATTGGAAATACCATATAATATAACGTAATATGCAGTCTATCATTGAAAATACCTTATAATATAACGTAATATGCAATGTACCATTGAAAATACTTTATAATATATCGTAATTTGTAGTGTATCATTGAAAATACCTTATAATATAACGTAATTTGTAGTGTATCACTAAAAATACCTTATAATATAAAGTAATATGCAGTGTATCATTGAAAATAGCTTATAATATAACGTAATATGCAGTGTACCATTGAAAATACCTTATAATATAACGTGATATTTGCAGTCTATCATTGAAAATACCTTATTATATAAGGTAATATGCAGTCTATCAATGAAAATAACTTATAATATAACGTAATACGCAGAGTATCATTGAAAATACCTTATAATATATCGTAATTTGTAGTGTATCATTGAAAATAGCTTATAATATAACGTAATATGCAGTCTCCCATTGAAAATACCTTATAATGTATTGTAATATGCAGTGTATCATTTAAAATACCTTAAAATATAACGTAATATGCAGTGTATCATTGAAAATACCGTATAATATAACGTAATATGCAGTCTCCCATTGAAAATACATTATAAAATAATGTAATATGCAGTGTATCATTGAAAATAACTTATAATGTAATGTAATATGCAGTGTATCATTGAAAATACCTTATAATGTAACATAATATGCTGTGAATCATTGAAAATACCTTATAATATAACGTAATATGCAGTGTATCATTGGATATACCATATAATATATCGTGATATGCAGTGTATCATTGATAATACCTTATAATATAACGTTATATGCAGTGTATCATTGACAATACCTTATAATATAACGTAATATGCAGTGTATCACTGAAAATACCTTATAATATAACGTAATATGCGGTGTATCCGTGAAAATACCTTATAATATAACTTAATATGCAGTGTATCATTGAAAAAACCTTATAATATAACGTAATATGATATATATCATTAAAAATACCTTATAAAATAACGTAATATGCAGTATACCATTGAAAAATACCTTATAATATAACGTAATATGCAGTGTATCATTGAAAATACCTTATAATATACCGTAATTTGTAGTGTATCAATGAAAATACCTTATAATATAACGTAATATGCAGTGTATCATTGAAAATACCTTATAATATATCGTAATTTGTAGTGTATCATTATAAATACCTTAGAATATATGGTAATTCTAGTCTATCAATGAAAATACCTTATAATATAACGTAATATGCAGTGTATCATTGAAAATACCTTATAATATATCGTAATTTGTAGTGTATCATTGAAAATACCTTATAGTATAACGTAATATGCAGTGCATCATTGAACAAACCTTATAATATAACGTAATATGCAGTGTATCATTGAAAATACCTTATAATATAACGTAATATGCAGTGTATCATTGAAAATACCTTATAATATATCGTAATTTGTAGTGTATCATTGAAAATACCTTATAGTATAACGTTATATGCAGTGCATCATTGAAAAAACCTTATAATATAACGTAATATGCAGTGTATCATTGAAAATACCTTATAATATAACGTAATATGCGGTGTATCCGTGAAAATACCTTATGATATAACGTAATATGCAGTGTATCATTGAAAATACCTTAGAATATATGGTAATTCTAGTCTATCAATGAAAATACCTTATAATATAACGTAATATGGAGTGTATCAGTGAAAATACCTTATAATATATAGTAGTTTATCATTGAAAATACCTTATAATATAACGTAATATGCAGTGTATCATTGAAAATACCTTAGAATATATGGTAATTCTAGTCTATCAATGAAAATACCTTATAATATAACGTAATATACAGTGTATCATTGAAAATACTTTATAATATATCGTAATGTGTAGTGTATCATTGAAAATACCTTATAGTATAACGTAATATGCAGTGCATCATTGAAAATACCTTATAATATAACGTAATATGCTGTGTATCATTGAAAATACCTTATAATATAACGTAATATGCAGGTTATCATTGAAAATACCTTATAATATATCGTAATTTGTAGTGTATCATTGAAAATACCTTATAGTATAACGTTATATGCAGTGCATCATTGAAAAAACCTTATAATATAACGTAATATGCAGTGTATCATTGAAAATATCTTATAATATAACGTAATATGCGGTGTATCCGCGAAAATACCTTATGATATAACGTAATATGCAGTGTATCATTGAAAATACCTTAGAATATATGGTAATTCTAGTCTATCAATGAATATACCTTATAATATAACGTAATATGCAGTGTATCAGTGAAAATCCCTTATAATATATAGTAGTTTATCATTGAAAATACCTTATAATATAACGTAATATGCAGTGTATCATTGAAAATACCTTAGAATATATGGTAATTCTAGTCTATCAATGAAAATACCTTATAATATAACGTAATATGCAGTGTATCATTGAAAATACTTTATAATATATCGTAATGTGTAGTGTATCATTGAAAATACCTTATAGTATAACGTAATATGCAGTGCATCATTGAAAATACCTTATAATATAACGTAATATGCAGTGTATCATTGAAAATACCTTATAATATAACGTAATATGCAGTGTATCATTGAAAATACCTTATAATATAACGTAATATGCAGTGTATCATTGAAAATACCTTAGAATATATGGTAATTCTAGTCTATCAATGAATATACCTTATAATATAACGTAATATGCAGTGTATCAGTGAAAATACCTTAGAATATATGGTAATTCTAGTCTATCAATGAAAATACCTTATAATATAACGTAATATGCAGTCTACCATTGAAAATACCTTATAATATAACGTAATATGATATATATCATTAAAAATACCTTATAAAATAACGTAATATGCAGTATACCATTGAAAATACTTATAATATAACGTAATATGCAGTGCATCATTGAAAATACCTTATAATATAACGTAATATGCAGTGTATCATTGAAAATACCTTATAATATAACGTAATATGCAGTATACCATTGAAAATACTTATAATATAACGTAATTTGTAGTGTATCATTGAAAATACCTTATAGTATAACGTAATATGCAGTGTATCATTGAAAATACCTTATAATATATCGTAATTTGTAGTGTATCATTGAAAATACCTTATAGTATAACGTAATATGCAGTGCATCATTGAAATACCTTATAATATAACGTAATATGCAGGTTATCATTGAAAATACCTTATAATATATCGTAATTTGTAGTGTATCATTGAAAATACCTTATAGTATAACGTTATATGCAGTGTATCATTGAAAATACCGTATAGTATAACGTAATATGCAGTGCATCATTGAAAAAACCTTATAATATAACGTAATATGCAGTGTATCATTGAAAATACCTTATAATATAACGTAATATGCAGTGTATCATTGAAAATACCTTAGAATATATGGTAATTCTAGTCTATCAATGAATATACCTTATAATATAACGTAATATGCAGTGTATCAGTGAAAATACCTTAGAATATATGGTAATTCTAGTCTATCAATGAAAATACCTTATAATATAACGTAATATGCAATCTACCATTGAAAATACCTTATAATATAACGTAATATGATATATATCATTAAAAATACCTTATAAAATAACGTAATATGCAGTATACCATTGAAAATACTTATAATATAACGTAATATGCAGTGTATCATTGAAAATACATTATAATATAACGTAATATGCAGTGTATCATTGAAAATACCTTATAATATAACGTAATATGCAGTGTATCATTGAAAATACCGTATAGTATAACGTAATATGCAGTGCATCATTGAAAAAACCTTATAATATAACGTAATATGCAGTGTATCATTGAAAATACCTTATAATATAACGTAATATGCAGTGTATCATTGAAAATACCTTAGAATATATGGTAATTCTAGTCTATCAATGAAAATACCTTATAATATAACGTAATATGCAGTGTATCAGTGAAAATACCTTATAATATATAGTAGTTTATCATTGAAAATACCTTATAATATATCGTAATATGCAGTGTATCATTGAAAGTACCTTATAATATAACGTAATAGGCGGTGTATCATTGAAAATACCTTATAATATAACGTAATATGCAGTCTACCATTGAAAATACAGTATAAAATAATGTAATATGCAGTCTGTCATTGAAAATACCTTATAATATAACGTAATATGCAGTGTATCATTGAAAATACCTTATAATATATCGTAATTTGTAGTGTATCATTGATAATACCTTATAGTATAACGTAATATGCAGTGCATCATTGAAAAAACCTTATAATATAACGTAATATGCAGTGTATCATTGAAAATACCTTATAATATAATGTAATATGCGGTGTATCCTTGAAAATACCTTATATTATAACGTAATATGCAGTGTATCATTGAAAATACCTTATAATATAACTTAATATGCAGTGTATCATTGAAAATACCTTATGATATAACGTAATATGCAGTCTATCATTGAAAATACATCGAATATATGGTAATTCTAGTCTATCAATGAAAATACCTTATAATATAACGTAATATGCAGTGTATCAGTGAAAATACCTTATAATATATAGTAGTTTATCATTGAAAATACCTTATAATATAACGTAATATGCAGTGTATCATTGAAAATACCTTAGAATATATGGTAATTCTAGTCTATCAATGAAAATACCTTATAATATAACGTAATATGCAGTGTATCATTGAAAATACCTTATAATATATCGTAATGTGTAGTGTATCATTGAAAATACCTTATAGTATAACGTAATATGCAGTGCATCATTGAAAATACCTTATAATATAACGTAATATGCGGTGTATCATTGAAAATACCTTATAATATTACGTAATATGCAGTGTATCATTGAAAATACCTTATAATATATCGTAATTTGTAGTGTATCATTGAAAATACCTTATAGTATAACGTAATATGCTGTGCATCTTTGAAAAAACCTTATAATATAACGTAATATGCAGTGTATCATTGAAAATACTTTATAATATATCGTAATGTGTAGTGTATCATTGAAAATACCTTATAGTATAACGTAATATGCAGTGCATCATTGAAAAAACCTTATAATATAACGTAATATGCAGTGTATCATTGAAAATACCTTATAATATAACGTAATATGCGGTGTATCCTTGAAAATACCTTATATTATAACGTAATATGCAGTGTATCATTGAAAATACCTTATAATATAACTTAATATGCAGTGTATCATTGAAAATACCTTATGATATAACGTAATATGCAGTCTATCATTGAAAATACATCGAATATATGGTAATTCTAGTCTATCAATGAAAATACCTTATAATATAACGTAATATGCAGTCTACCATTGAAAATACCTTATAATATAACGTAATATGATATATATCATTAAAAATACCTTATAAAATAACGTAATATGCAGTATACCATTGAAAATACTTATAATATAACGTAATATGCAGTGTATCATTGAAAATACCTTATAATATATCGTAATTTGTAGTGTATCATTGAAAATACCTTATAGTATAACGTAATATGCAGTGCATCATTGAAAAAACCTTATAATATAACGTAATATGCGGTGTATCATTGAAAATACCTTATAATATAACGTAATATGCAGGTTATCATTGAAAATACCTTATAATATAACGTAATATGCAGTGTATCATTGAAAATACCTTAGAATATATGGTAATTCTAGTCTATCAATGAAAATACCTTATAATATAACATAATATGCAGTGTATCATTGAAAATACTTTATAATATATCGTAATGTGTAGTGTATCATTGAAAATACCTTATAGTATAACGTAATATGCAGTGCATCATTGAAAATACCTTATAATATAACGTAATATGCAGTGTATCATTGAAAATACCTTATAATATAACGTAATATGCAGTATACCATTGAAAATACTTATAATATAACGTAATTTGTAGTGTATCATTGAAAATACCTTATAGTATAACGTAATATGCAGTGTATCATTGAAAATACCTTATAATATATCGTAATTTGTAGTGTATCATTGAAAATACCTTATAGTATAACGTTATATGCAGTGTATCATTGAAAATACCGTATAGTATAACGTAATATGCAGTGCATCATTGAAAAAACCTTATAATATAACGTAATATGCAGTGTATCATTGAAAATACCTTATAATATAACGTAATATGCAGTGTATCATTGAAAATACCTTAGAATATATGGTAATTCTAGTCTATCAATGAATATACCTTATAATATAACGTAATATGCAGTGTATCAGTGAAAATACCTTAGAATATATGGTAATTCTAGTCTATCAATGAAAATACCTTATAATATAACGTAATATGCAATCTACCATTGAAAATACCTTATAATATAACGTAATATGATATATATCATTAAAAATACCTTATAAAATAACGTAATATGCAGTATACCATTGAAAATACTTATAATATAACGTAATATGCAGTGTATCATTGAAAATACATTATAATATAACGTAATATGCAGTGTATCATTGAAAATACCTTATAATATAACGTAATATGCAGTGTATCATTGAAAATACCGTATAGTATAACGTAATATGCAGTGCATCATTGAAAAAACCTTATAATATAACGTAATATGCAGTGTATCATTGAAAATACCTTATAATATAACGTAATATGCAGTGTATCATTGAAAATACCTTAGAATATATGGTAATTCTAGTCTATCAATGAAAATACCTTATAATATAACGTAATATGCAGTGTATCAGTGAAAATACCTTAGAATATATGGTAATTCTAGTCTATCAATGAAAATACCTTATAATATAACGTAATATGCAGTGTATCATTGAAAATACTTTATAATATATCGTAATGTGTAGTGTATCATTGAAAATACCTTATAGTATAACGTAATATGCAGTGCATCATTGAAAAAACCTTATAATATATCGTAATTTGTAGTGTATCATTGAAAATACCTTATAGTATAACGTAATATGCAGTGCATCATTGAAAAAACCTTATAATATAACGTAATATGCAGTGTATCATTGAAAATACCTTATAATATAATGTAATATGCGGTGTATCCTTGAAAATACCTTATATTATAACGTAATATGCAGTGTATCATTGAAAATACCTTATAATATAACTTAATATGCAGTGTATCATTGAAAATACCTTATGATATAACGTAATATGCAGTCTATCATTGAAAATACATCGAATATATGGTAATTCTAGTCTATCAATGAAAATACCTTATAATATAACGTAATATGCAGTGTATCAGTGAAAATACCTTATAATATATAGTAGTTTATCATTGAAAATACCTTATAATATAACGTAATATGCAGTGTATCATTGAAAATACCTTAGAATATATGGTAATTCTAGTCTATCAATGAAAATACCTTATAATATAACGTAATATGCAGTGTATCATTGAAAATACCTTATAATATATCGTAATGTGTAGTGTATCATTGAAAATACCTTATAGTATAACGTAATATGCAGTGCATCATTGAAAATACCTTATAATATAACGTAATATGCGGTGTATCATTGAAAATACCTTATAATATAACGTAATATGCGGTGTATCATTGAAAATACCTTATAATATAACGTAATATGCAGTGTATCATTGAAAATACCTTATAATATAACGTAATATGCAGTGTATCATTGAAAATACCTTAGAATATATGGTAATTCTAGTCTATCAATGAATATACCTTATAATATAACGTAATATGCAGTGTATCAGTGAAAATACCTTAGAATATATGGTAATTCTAGTCTATCAATGAAAATACCTTATAATATAACGTAATATGCAATCTACCATTGAAAATACCTTATAATATAACGTAATATGATATATATCATTAAAAATACCTTATAAAATAACGTAATATGCAGTATACCATTGAAAATACTTATAATATAACGTAATATGCAGTGTATCATTGAAAATACCTTATAATATAACGTAATATGCAGTGTATCATTGAAAATACCTTATAATATAACGTAATATGCAGTGTATCATTGAAAATACCGTATAGTATAACGTAATATGCAGTGCATCATTGAAAAAACCTTATAATATAACGTAATATGCAGTGTATCATTGAAAATACCTTATAATATAACGTAATATGCAGTGTATCATTGAAAATACCTTAGAATATATGGTAATTCTAGTCTATCAATGAAAATACCTTATAATATAACGTAATATGCAGTGTATCAGTGAAAATACCTTAGAATATATGGTAATTCTAGTCTATCAATGAAAATACCTTATAATATAACGTAATATGCAGTGTATCATTGAAAATACTTTATAATATATCGTAATGTGTAGTGTATCATTGAAAATACCTTATAGTATAACGTAATATGCAGTGCATCATTGAAAAAACCTTATAATATATCGTAATTTGTAGTGTATCATTGAAAATACCTTATAGTATAACGTAATATGCAGTGCATCATTGAAAAAACCTTATAATATAACGTAATATGCAGTGTATCATTGAAAATACCTTATAATATAATGTAATATGCGGTGTATCCTTGAAAATACCTTATATTATAACGTAATATGCAGTGTATCATTGAAAATACCTTATAATATAACTTAATATGCAGTGTATCATTGAAAATACCTTATGATATAACGTAATATGCAGTCTATCATTGAAAATACATCGAATATATGGTAATTCTAGTCTATCAATGAAAATACCTTATAATATAACGTAATATGCAGTGTATCAGTGAAAATACCTTATAATATATAGTAGTTTATCATTGAAAATACCTTATAATATAACGTAATATGCAGTGTATCATTGAAAATACCTTAGAATATATGGTAATTCTAGTCTATCAATGAAAATACCTTATAATATAACGTAATATGCAGTGTATCATTGAAAATACCTTATAATATATCGTAATGTGTAGTGTATCATTGAAAATACCTTATAGTATAACGTAATATGCAGTGCATCATTGAAAATACCTTATAATATAACGTAATATGCGGTGTATCATTGAAAATACCTTATAATATTACGTAATATGCAGTGTATCATTGAAAATACCTTATAATATATCGTAATTTGTAGTGTATCATTGAAAATACCTTATAGTATAACGTAATATGCTGTGCATCTTTGAAAAAACCTTATAATATAACGTAATATGCAGTGTATCATTGAAAATACTTTATAATATATCGTAATGTGTAGTGTATCATTGAAAATACCTTATAGTATAACGTAATATGCAGTGCATCATTGAAAAAACCTTATAATATAACGTAATATGCGGTGTATCCTTGAAAATACCTTATATTATAACGTAATATGCAGTGTATCATTGAAAATACCTTATAATATAACTTAATATGCAGTGTATCATTGAAAATACCTTATGATATAACGTAATATGCAGTCTATCATTGAAAATACATCGAATATATGGTAATTCTAGTCTATCAATGAAAATACCTTATAATATAACGTAATATGCAGTCTACCATTGAAAATACCTTATAATATAACGTAATATGATATATATCATTAAAAATACCTTATAAAATAACGTAATATGCAGTATACCATTGAAAATACTTATAATATAACGTAATATGCAGTGTATCATGGAAAATACCTTATAATATATCGTAATTTGTAGTGTATCATTGAAAATACCTTATAGTATAACGTAATATGCAGTGCATCATTGAAAAAACCTTATAATATAACGTAATATGCGGTGTATCATTGAAAATACCTTATAATATAACGTAATATGCAGGTTATCATTGAAAATACCTTATAATATAACGTAATATGCAGTGTATCATTGAAAATACCTTAGAATATATGGTAATTCTAGTCTATCAATGAAAATACCTTATAATATAACGTAATATGCAGTGTATCATTGAAAATACTTTATAATATATCGTAATGTGTAGTGTATCATTGAAAATACCTTATAGTATAACGTAATATGCAGTGCATCATTGAAAATACCTTATAATATAACGTAATATGCAGTGTATCATTGAAAATACCTTATAATATAACGTAATATGCAGTATACCATTGAAAATACTTATAATATAACGTAATTTGTAGTGTATCATTGAAAATACCTTATAGTATAACGTAATATGCAGTGTATCATTGAAAATACCTTATAATATATCGTAATTTGTAGTGTATCATTGAAAATACCTTATAGTATAACGTAATATGCAGTGCATCATTGAAAATACCTTATAATATAACGTAATATGCAGGTTATCATTGAAAATACCTTATAATATATCGTAATTTGTAGTGTATCATTGAAAATACCTTATAGTATAACGTTATATGCAGTGTATCATTGAAAATACCGTATAGTATAACGTAATATGCAGTGCATCATTGAAAAAACCTTATAATATAACGTAATATGCAGTGTATCATTGAAAATACCTTATAATATAACGTAATACGCAGTGTATCATTGAATATAGCTTATAATATAACGTAATATGCAGTGTATCATTGAAAATACCTTATAATATAACGTGATATTTGCAGTCTATCATTGAAAATACCTTATTATATAAGGTAATATGCAGTCTATCAATGAAAATAACTTATAATATAACGTAATACGCAGTGTATCATTGAAAATACCTTATAATATAACGTAATATACAGTGTATCATTGAAAATACTTTAGAATATATCGTAATTGTAGTGTATCATTGAAAATACCTTATAATATAACGTAATATGCAATGTATCATGGAAAATACTTTATAATATATCGTAATTTGTAGTGTATCATTGAAAATACCTTATAATATAACGTAATTTGTAGTGTATCATTGAAAATATATTATAATATAAAGTAAAATGCAGTGTATCATTGAAAATACCTTATAATATAACGTAATATGCAGTGTATCATTGAAAATACCTTATAATATATCGTAATGTGTAGTGTATCATTGAAAATACTTTATAGTATAACGTAATATGCAGTGCATCATTGAAAATACCTTATAATATAACGTAATATGCGGTGTATCATTGAAAATACCTTATAATATTACGTAATATGGAGTGTATCATTGAAAATACCTTATAGTATAACGTAATATGCAGTGCATCATTGAAAAAACCTTATAATATAACGTAATATGCAGTGTATCATTGAAAATACCTTAGAATATATGGTAATTCTAGTCTATCAATGAAAATACCTTATAATATAACGTAATATGCAGTGTATCATTGAAAATACCTTATAATATAACGTAATATGCAGTATACCATTGAAAATACAGTATAAAATAATGTAATATGGAGTCTGTCATTGAAAATACCTTATAATATAACGTAATATGCAGTGTATCATTGAAAATACCTTATAATATATCGTAATTTGTAGTGTATCATTGATAATACCTTATAGTATAACGTAATATGCAGTGTATCATTGAAAATACCTTATAATATAACTTAATATGCAGTGTATCATTGAAAATACCTTATGATATAACGTAATATGCAGTCTATCATTGAAAATACATCGAATATATGGTAATTCTAGTCTATCAATGAAAATACCTTATAATATAACGTAATATGCAGTGTATCAGTGAAAATACCTTATAATATATAGTAGTTTATCATTGAAAATACCTTATAATATAACGTAATATGCAGTGTATCATTGAAAATACCTTAGAATATATGGTAATTCTAGTCTATCAATGAAAATACCTTATAATATAACGTAATATGCAGTGTATCATTGAAAATACCTTATAATATATCGTAATGTGTAGTGTATCATTGAAAATACCTTATAGTATAACGTAATATGCAGTGCATCATTGAAAATACCTTATAATATAACGTAATATGCGGTGTATCATTGAAAATACCTTATAATATTACGTAATATGCAGTGTATCATTGAAAATACCTTATAATATATCGTAATTTGTAATGTATCATTGAAAATACCTTATAGTATAACGTAATATGCTGTGCATCTTTGAAAAAACCTTAGAATATATGGTAATTCTAGTCTATCAATGAAAATACCTTATAATATAACGTAATATGCAGTGTATCATTGAAAATACCTTATAATATATCGTAATGTGTAGTGTATCATTGAAAATACTTTATAGTATAACGTAATATGCAGTGCATCATTGAAAATACCTTATAATATAACGTAATATGCGGTGTATCATTGAAAATACCTTATAATATTACGTAATATGGAGTGTATCATTGAAAATACCTTATAGTATAACGTAATATGCAGTGTATCATTGAAAATACCTTAGAATATATGGTAATTCTAGTCTATCAATGAAAATACCTTATAATATAACGTAATATGCAGTGTATCATTGAAAATACCTTATAATATAACGTAATATGCAGTATACCATTGAAAATACTTATAATATAACGTAATATGCAGGTTATCATTGAAAATACCTTATAATATATCGTAATTTGTAGTGTATCATTGAAAATACCTTATAGTATAACGTTATATGCAGTGTATCATTGAAAATACCGTATAGTATAACGTAATATGCAGTGCATCATTGAAAAAACCTTATAATATAACGTAATATGCAGTGTATCATTGAAAATACCTTATAATATAACGTAATATGCAGTGTATCATTGAAAATACCTTAGAATATATGGTAATTCTAGTCTATCAATGAATATACCTTATAATATAACGTAATATGCAGTGTATCAGTGAAAATACCTTAGAATATATGGTAATTCTAGTCTATCAATGAAAATACCTTATAATATAACGTAATATGCAGTCTACCATTGAAAATACCTTATAATATAACGTAATATGATATATATCATTAAAAATACCTTATAAAATAACGTAATATGCAGTATACCATTGAAAATACTTATAATATAACGTAATATGCAGTGTATCATTGAAAATACATTATAATATAACGTAATATGCAGTGTATCATTGAAAATACTTTATAATATATCGTAATGTGTAGTGTATCATTGAAAATACCTTATAGTATAACGTAATATGCAGTGCATCATTGAAAAAACCTTATAATATAACGTAATATGCAGTGTATCATGGAAAATACCTTATAATATATCGTAATTTGTAGTGTATCATTGAAAATACCTTATAGTATAACGTAATATGCAGTGCATCATTGAAAAAACCTTATAATATAACGTAATATGCGGTGTATCATTGAAAATACCTTATAATATAACGTAATATGCAGGTTATCATTGAAAATACCTTATAATATAACGTAATATGCAGTGTATCATTGAAAATACCTTAGAATATATGGTAATTCTAGTCTATCAATGAAAATACCTTATAATATAACGTAATATGCAGTGTATCATTGAAAATACTATATAATATATCGTAATGTGTAGTGTATCATTGAAAATACCTTATAGTATAACGTAATATGCAGTGCATCATTGAAAATACCTTATAATATAACGTAATATGCAGTGTATCATTGAAAATAACTTATAATATAACGTAATATGCAGTATACCATTGAAAATACTTATAATATAACGTAATTTGTAGTGTATCATTGAAAATACCTTATAGTATAACGTAATATGCAGGTTATCATTGAAAATACCTTATAATATATCGTAATTTGTAGTGTATCATTGAAAATACCTTATAGTATAACGTAATATGCAGTGCATCATTGAAAATACCTTATAATATAACGTAATATGCAGGTTATCATTGAAAATACCTTATAATATATCGTAATTTGTAGTGTATCATTGAAAATACCTTATAGTATAACGTTATATGCAGTGTATCATTGAAAATACCGTATAGTATAACGTAATATGCAGTGCATCATTGAAAAAACCTTATAATATAACGTAATATGCAGTGTATCATTGAAAATACCTTATAATATAACGTAATATGCAGTGTATCATTGAAAATACCTTAGAATATATGGTAATTCTAGTCTATCAATGAATATACCTTATAATATAACGTAATATGCAGTGTATCAGTGAAAATAACCTTAGAATATATGGTAATTCTAGTCTATCAATGAAAATACCTTATAATATAACGTAATATGCAGTCTACCATTGAAAATACCTTATAATATAACGTAATATGATATATATCATTAAAAATACCTTATAAAATAACGTAATATGCAGTATACCATTGAAAATACTTATAATATAACGTAATATGCAGTGTATCATTGAAAATACATTATAATATAACGTAATATGCAGTGTATCATTGAAAATACCTTATAATATAACGTAATATGCAGTGTATCATTGAAAATACCGTATAGTATAACGTAATATGCAGTGCATCATTGAAAAAACCTTATAATATAACGTAATATGCAGTGTATCATTGAAAATACCTTATAATATAACGTAATATGCAGTGTATCATTGAAAATACCTTAGAATATATGGTAATTCTAGTCTATCAATGAAAATACCTTATAATATAACGTAATATGCAGTGTATCAGTGAAAATACCTTATAATATATAGTAGTTTATCATTGAAAATACCTTATAATATATCGTAATATGCAGTGTATCATTGAAAATACCTTATAATATAACGTAATAGGCGGTGTATCATTGAAAATACCTTATAATATAACGTAATATGCAGTCTACCATTGAAAATACAGTATAAAATAATGTAATATGCAGTCTGTCATTGAAAATACCTTATAATATAACGTAATATGCAGTGTATCATTGAAAATACCTTATAATATATCGTAATTTGTAGTGTATCATTGATAATACCTTATAGTATAACGTAATATGCAGTGTATCATTGAAAATACCTTATAATATAACTTAATATGCAGTGTATCATTGAAAATACCTTATGATATAACGTAATATGCAGTCTATCATTGAAAATACATCGAATATATGGTAATTCTAGTCTATCAATGAAAATACCTTATAATATAACGTAATATGCAGTGTATCAGTGAAAATACCTTATAATATATAGTAGTTTATCATTGAAAATACCTTATAATATAACGTAATATGCAGTGTATCATTGAAAATACCTTAGAATATATGGTAATTCTAGTCTATCAATGAAAATACCTTATAATATAACGTAATATGCAGTGTATCATTGAAAATACCTTATAATATATCGTAATGTGTAGTGTATCATTGAAAATACCTTATAGTATAACGTAATATGCAGTGCATCATTGAAAATACCTTATAATATAACGTAATATGCGGTGTATCATTGAAAATACCTTATAATATTACGTAATATGCAGTGTATCATTGAAAATACCTTATAATATATCGTAATTTGTAGTGTATCATTGAAAATACCTTATAGTATAACGTAATATGCTGTGCATCTTTGAAAAAACCTTAGAATATATGGTAATTCTAGTCTATCAATGAAAATACCTTATAATATAACGTAATATGCAGTGTATCATTGAAAATACCTTATAATATATCGTAATGTGTAGTGTATCATTGAAAATACTGTATAGTATAACGTAATATGCAGTGCATCATTGAAAATACCTTATAATATAACGTAATATGCGGTGTATCATTGAAAATACCTTATAATATTACGTAATATGGAGTGTATCATTGAAAATACCTTATAGTATAACGTAATATGCAGTGCATCATTGAAAAAACCTTATAATATAACGTAATATGCAGTGTATCATTGAAAATACCTTATAATATAACGTAATATGCAGTGTATCATTGAAAATACCTTAGAATATATGGTAATTCTAGTCTATCAATGAAAATACCTTATAATATAACGTAATATGCAGTCTACCATTGAAAATACCTTATAATATAACGTAATATGATATATATCATTAAAAATACCTTATAAAATAACGTAATATGCAGTATACCATTGAAAATACTTATAATATAACGTAATATGCAGTGTATCATTGAAAATACATTATAATATAACGTAATATGCAGTGTATCATTGAAAATACTTTATAATATATCGTAATGTGTAGTGTATCATTGAAAATACCTTATAGTATAACGTAATATGCAGTGCATCATTGAAAAAACCTTATAATATAACGTAATATGCGGTGTATCATTGAAAATACCTTATAATATAACGTAATATGCAGGTTATCATTGAAAATACCTTATAATATAACGTAATATGCAGTGTATCATTGAAAATACCTTAGAATATATCGTAATTTGTAGTGTATCATTGAAAATACCTTATAGTATAACGTTATATGCAGTGTATCATTGAAAATACCGTATAGTATAACGTAATATGCAGTGCATCATTGAAAAAACCTTATAATATAACGTAATATGCAGTGTATCATTGAAAATACCTTATAATATAACGTAATATGCAGTGTATCATTGAAAATACCTTAGAATATATGGTAATTCTAGTCTATCAATGAATATACCTTATAATATAACGTAATATGCAGTGTATCAGTGAAAATACCTTAGAATATATGGTAATTCTAGTCTATCAATGAAAATACCTTATAATATAACGTAATATGCAGTCTACCATTGAAAATACCTTATAATAAATAAAGTATCATTGAAAATACCTTATAGTATAACGTAATATGCAGTGCATCATTGAAAATACCTTATAATATAACGTAATATGCAGTGTATCATTGAAAATACCTTATAATATAACGTAATATGCAGTATACCATTGAAAATACTTATAATATAACGTAATTTGTAGTGTATCATTGAAAATACCTTATAGTATAACGTAATATGCAGTGTATCATTGAAAATACCTTATAATATATCGTAATTTGTAGTGTATCATTGAAAATACCTTATAGTATAACGTAATATGCAGTGCATCATTGAAAATACCTTATAATATAACGTAATATGCAGGTTATCATTGAAAATACCTTATAATATATCGTAATTTGTAGTGTATCATTGAAAATACCTTATAGTATAACGTTATATGCAGTGTATCATTGAAAATACCGTATAGTATAACGTAATATGCAGTGCATCATTGAAAAAACCTTATAATATAACGTAATATGCAGTGTATCATTGAAAATACCTTATAATATAACGTAATATGCAGTGTATCATTGAAAACACCTTAGAATATATGGTAATTCTAGTCTATCAATGAATATACCTTATAATATAACGTAATATGCAGTGTATCAGTGAAAATACCTTAGAATATATGGTAATTCTAGTCTATCAATGAAAATACCTTATAATATAACGTAATATGCAGTCTACCATTGAAAATACCTTATAATATAACGTAATATGATATATATCATTAAAAATACCTTATAAAATAACGTAATATGCAGTATACCATTGAAAATACTTATAATATAACGTAATATGCAGTGTATCATTGAAAATACATTATAATATAACGTAATATGCAGTGTATCATTGAAAATACCTTAAATATAACGTAATATGCAGTGTATCATTGAAAATACCGTATAGTATAACGTAATATGCAGTGCATCATTGAAAATACCTTATAATATAACGTAATATGCAGTGTATCATTGAAAATACCTTATAATATAACGTAATATGCAGTGTATCATTGAAAATACCTTAGAATATATGGTAATTCTTGTCTATCAATGAAAATACCTTATAATATAACGTAATATGCAGTGTATCAGTGAAAATACCTTATAATATATAGTAGTTTATCATTGAAAATACCTTATAATATATCGTAATATGCAGTGTATCATTGAAAATACCTTATAATATAACGTAATAGGCGGTGTATCATTGAAAATACCTTATAATATAACGTAATATGCAGTCTACCATTGAAAATACAGTATAAAATAATGTAATATGCAGTCTGTCATTGAAAATACCTTATAATATAACGTAATATGCAGTGTATCATTGAAAATACCTTATAATATATCGTAATTTGTAGTGTATCATTGATAATACCTTATAGTATAACGTAATATGCAGTGTATCATTGAAAATACCTTATAATATAACTTAATATGCAGTGTATCATTGAAAATACCTTATGATATAACGTAATATGCAGTCTATCATTGAAAATACATCGAATATATGGTAATTCTAGTCTATCAATGAAAATACCTTATAATATAACGTAATATGCAGTGTATCAGTGAAAATACTTATAATATATAGTAGTTTATCATTGAAAATACCTTATAATATAACGTAATATGCAGTGTATCATTGAAATACCTTAGAATATATGGTAATTCTAGTCTATCAATGAAAATACCTTATAATATAACGTAATATGCAGTGTATCATTGAAAATACCTTATAATATATCGTAATGTGTAGTGTATCATTGAAAATACCTTATAGTATAACGTAATATGCAGTGCATCATTGAAAATACCTTATAATATAACGTAATATGCGGTGTATCATTGAAAATACCTTATAATATTACGTAATAGGCGGTGTATCATTGAAAATACCTTATAATATAACGTAATATGCAGTCTACCATTGAAAATACAGTATAAAATAATGTAATATGCAGTCTGTCATTGAAAATACCTTATAATATAACGTAATATGCAGTGTATCATTGAAAATACCTTATAATATATCGTAATTTGTAGTGTATCATTGATAATACCTTATAGTATAACGTAATATGCAGTGTATCATTGAAAATACCTTATAGTATAACGTAATATGCAGTGTATCATTGAAAATACCTTATAATATATCGTAATTTGTAGTGTATCATTGAAAATACCTTATAGTATAACGTAATATGCAGTGCATCATTGAAAATACCTTATAATATAACGTAATATGCAGGTTATCATTGAAAATACCTTATAATATATCGTAATTTGTAGTGTATCATTGAAAATACCTTATAGTATAACGTTATATGCAGTGTATCATTGAAAATACCGTATAGTATAACGTAATATGCAGTGCATCATTGAAAAAAACCTTATAATATAACGTAATATGCAGTGTATCATTGAAAATACCTTATAATATAACGTAATATGCAGTGTATCATTGAAAACACCTTAGAATATATGGTAATTCTAGTCTATCAATGAATATACCTTATAATATAACGTAATATGCAGTGTATCAGTGAAAATACCTTAGAATATATGGTAATTCTAGTCTATCAATGAAAATACCTTATAATATAACGTAATATGCAGTCTACCATTGAAAATACCTTATAATATAACGTAATATGATATATATCATTAAAAATACCTTATAAAATAACGTAATATGCAGTATACCATTGAAAATACTTATAATATAACGTAATATGCAGTGTATCATTGAAAATACATTATAATATAACGTAAATATGCAGTGTATCATTGAAAATACCTTATAATATAACGTAATATGCAGTGTATCATTGAAAATACCGTATAGTATAACGTAATATGCAGTGCATCATTGAAAAAACCTTATAATATAACGTAATATGCAGTGTATCATTGAAAATACCTTATAATATAACGTAATATGCAGTGTATCATTGAAAATACCTTAGAATATATGGTAATTCTTGTCTATCAATGAAAATACCTTATAATATAACGTAATATGCAGTGTATCAGTGAAAATACCCTTATAATATATAGTAGTTTATCATTGAAAATACCTTATAATATATCGTAATATGCAGTGTATCATTGAAAATACCTTATAATATAACGTAATATGCGGTGTATCATTGAAAATACCTTATAATATAACGTAATATGCAGTCTACCATTGAAAATACAGTATAAAATAATGTAATATGCAGTCTGTCATTGAAAATACCTTATAATATAACGTAATATGCAGTGTATCATTGAAAATACCTTATAATATATCGTAATTTGTAGTGTATCATTGATAATACCTTATAGTATAACGTAATATGCAGTGTATCATTGAAAATACCTTATAATATAACTTAATATGCAGTGTATCATTGAAAATACCTTATGATATAACGTAATATGCAGTCTATCATTGAAAATACATCGAATATATGGTAATTCTAGTCTATCAATGAAAATACCTTATAATATAACGTAATATGCAGTGTATCAGTGAAAATACCTGTATAATATATAGTAGTTTATCATTGAAAATACCTTATAATATAACGTAATATGCAGTGTATCATTGAAAATACCTTAGAATATATGGTAATTCTAGTCTATCAATGAAAATACCTTATAATATAACGTAATATGCAGTGTATCATTGAAAATACCTTATAATATATCGTAATGTGTAGTGTATCATTGAAAATACCTTATAGTATAACGTAATATGCAGTGCATCATTGAAAATACCTTATAATATAACGTAATATGCGGTGTATCATTGAAAATACCTTATAATATTACGTAATATGCAGTGTATCATTGAAAATACCTTATAATATATCGTAATTTGTAGTGTATCATTGAAAATACCTTATAATATAACGTAATATGCAGTGTATCATTGAAAATACTTTATAATATATC